>JAWPHD010015706.1:0-53776 GCA_037043455.1 Cyrtodaria siliqua | reverse complement strand
TGTTTTGAATTTTAAAAGTTATTATCAAAACCTAGTCTTTTTTTGAATGAAGACTAGTAATCGGGCACATAATTATTAGCCGTTATCCATCTTATAACAGATAATATCTTCATCATCTTATGAAGATATTCGATAAAGTACTCAATAACAAGACAAGCATTAAAGCGCAAGATAATAATTCTACCGTGAAATAAAATGAATACATAACTTAATACCAGGATAAGGTATTTTTATAAAGGAAAACACTCATGGAAACAGAACAGAACAGAACATATATTTTATTTAACTTGTACATACGTACATTGTTATATATACATACATACATACATTTGCATACATAATAATTCGAGTGATTTTAGACAAAAGTACATTTCCTATGAGCAAAATTAACGTTGAATAACTGATACATGAGGATGAAAATACAAAAGAGCTAAACATTGTTTAATTAATCAAAATTGTATTCCTTATAGCTAAAGTTGTACTAATATATTTCGCTAACTTTATAACAATATTCTTATCAGTAGTATAGGGAGTGGGGGTTCTGGCATAGTTTCCCAGGGCGGGCTTCAAACCCAAGCAACTGTAAAATGTGTCGGCCATGGCTGTTAACTCAAGCACACCCTCATTTACAAGCATACTTGGGCCAAAAGCCCTGACGCATATTATTAATTACTTAAGCAAACACGCTCTAAGAAACTATCGCTGAAACCCCCACTCACTATACTACGTATCAATCCAGTTTTTCATTTTAATAAAATAATATTTTGGCTCATACGATTCAACTTAAACATTTGCAATTGATTAAGCAAAGTCAGACGGAACCGGACAGTAGTCTTCATCATCGCTGCACATATCGTTTTTTACCATGGAGTATTTTACATGTATGCTAACCTATCTTGTCCATTATCTAGTATGCATCTTTTATCATCATAAGCTGACAAACTCTTTTTATTGATTTTGTAGCTGTTTATGTCATGCGTTTGTGATCTAATAACTTTCATCTCATGGTGGGCTTCTGTTGCCGTAAACAAAATCTCTTTGTAATTATCATGCGTTATGTTTTTTTAACAACACACTGTTTAACACCCTTTTTTCATACTAGCTTCATTATCTACCATGTACGAATATAGTTTACCTCGTAGTCCAACATATTCAACAATAGGTATGCCACACGTTTCATCTTTCATCTTGCCAATAACCTTTTCATTATCATTAAAATGAAACTTACTTTTTGGATCATTATCACAATTATCAAAAAGTTCTTTATCCTTGTAAAAGTCTGCATACACATCTTTCGTTTTTATATCGTAGCACAAGGAATCAGTGTCAGTAAATAATAATTTTGTTTTTGATATAGCTGTAATGGAAATCATACATCAAATATTTTGACAAGTCTAAAATACACATACCAACATAACAAGGACGATTCAAAACTAGTCTTTCTTTCATTCTGTTTATGGCAAATGAATGTTCATTAAACATTTTACAAGAAATAAATGAAGGTCTGACTGCATATTTTAAAAGGACCTCCTTGTCGTGAGTTAATTTAACATTAATTGTTTTTCTCAAATTTTCCATAGTTTTACAAAAAACTGATTTGTTCATCAGTTTGAAGATATCCTTTTCAAAAGCATTTTTACCAGATATTCTCTTAGCAGTATTACAGTTTATGTAGGTCTTTTAACCACTCTGATTCGTCAAACTGTAGTATTCGGTGTATTTTATTTACCTTTAATCCAGGCTTTTTATACAATTCTAAGTTTCTGTAATGCGCAACGTACTTTTCTTTATTTTTTCGTGTTGTAACAAATTTATTACCATTGCAAGGTCCCAATTTAAACTTTTGTTTTAAATTTTTGCAATAGTCTGTCAACCACTCATCTTCTATATTTAAACTTTCTGGGGCAAGAGGATAATCATTATGTGAGTCATGCAGTTTTTTGGGATACTCAATATCATACTCAACAATGTATTTTGATTTTCCTTTTTCAAACTTATCAACCCACTTGCAGTTGCCAGTAACGGTTGACAAATGGCCCACCCATACAAGTTATTACAAGTTATTAACATTAAGATATATTATGTACTTGCTTTCTTTTTTCTTGTCGTAGTTTTTCATATATTTATTGTTAGCCTGTGAATATCTGTTTGCAATATAACATGTACCTGCTCTTAATCCTTTTTCCACAAACAAATATTGATCAATATCAGTTATTAAATCAAGTTATCTGGATGACATATTGAACATTGACAACCCTTTCTTTCCAACTATGGTTAATTATATTTATCCTAAAGAACTTCAGCTTAACAAAGCTAATATATCTGATAATAACGCTTCTTTTCTTGATTTAGATCTCTCGATTGAAAATGATAAAATAATTAGCAAAATCTATGACAAGAGAGATGATTTTAATTTTGACATTGTTAATTATCCCCACTTGGATGGGGATGCTCCCCGAGCAACTTCTTATGGGGTATATGTGTCTCAACTTATTCGTTTTTCTAGAGCTTGTACTTGAGTCGAGGACTTTAATATTCGTAATCTTTGTATATTAAAAAAGGAATATAAGGATATTATTAAGAAAAAACGTAGGGCTTTTGAATTAAAGAAATTGTCAGATATCGAGAAGCTTAGGCATTCAAAACCTAAGGAATTCTGGAAATTTTTTAGAAGTAGTAATAAAAAGATTAGTCATAATATTACTATTGAGTCGTTTTATGATTATTTTTCTGGACTTGGAAATGATATATTGAATATAAAAAATGATGATGCAGAGGCATTTGCTATGAATCATGATTTTGATAATTTGGATGGTGCAGATGAACAGCTAGATAGGCCGATAACTGTATCTGAAATATTAGAAGCTGTTAAAAACCTTAATCGTAGTAAATCTACTGGTAGTGAGATTTTAATGAATGAATATTTTATAGAATATATTGATATTTTATCGTCACATGTTTGTGACATATTTAATTCCATTTTGAACAGTGGTATTTTTCCAGAAAAATGGACAGAGGGTGTCATGATACCGTTACATAAAAAGGGAGATAAAAATGATGTAAACAACTATAGGGGTATTACATTAGTTAACTGTTTATCTAAACTGTTTACATCGATATTATGTAAACGCATGGTTACCTTTTGTGATGAAAATAATACACTGTCCGATGCACAATTTGGATTTAGAAAAGGAAGATCTACTGTTGATGCATTATTTGTGTTGTTAACCGTTATTCAGAAATATGTAAACGAGAATAAAAGGTTGTATTGTGTATTTGTTGACCTTAAAAAAGCATATGACTGTATTTATAGAAATGCATTGTGGTTAAAAATATATAACCAGGGAATTCAAGGTAAAATGTGCAGAATAATAAGAGATATGTATTTAAAGATAAAGTCTTGTGTCAGGTCTTGTCAAACTTATTCTGAATTCTTCGAATATGCTGTAGGTTTACGTCAAGGGGAGGTAATCTCTCCAATCTTATTTTCTCTATTTCTTGAAGACTTAGAGTTGTTTTTGCAACAAGATATAAATTCTGGTTTAAAGATAGGTGATATTGTTTTAATGTTACTACTTTTTGCTGATGATATGGTTATCCTTGGAAATTCACCAGAAGAAATACAGAGTAGCCTCGATTTGTTAAATTGTTATTGTAAAAAATGGAGTCTTGAAGTGAATACGCTTAAAACTAAAGTTATGGTTTTTAGGAAAAGAGGTAGACTATTACCAAATGAGGAATTCACTTATAATAACAGTAAATTAGAAGTAGTTGATGATTTTAATTATTTGGGTACCGTGTTTAATTATACTGGTAATTTTTCACTTAACCAAGAACAATTAGTTGGTAAAGCTTTGAAAGCCCTTAATGTTTTATTAGTAAATTGTCGTAAATATAAACTTAAACCTAAATTACTTTGGCAACTTTTTGATGCATTTGTTGGCTCAGTCTTGGGTTATGCATCGGAAATATGGGGCTTTAGTAAATCTAAAGAAATTGAAAGAATACACTTAAAATTTTGTAAGAAAAAATTAAATGTTAAAGTAAGTACTTGTACAGCTGCTGTTTACGGTGAATTAGGACGTTATCCTTTGTATATTTCACGATATGTTAAAATTGTTAAGTATTGGTTTAAGTTGTTAAATACTGATAATATTATATTGAAACAGGTTTATAATATGGCCTATGACGAGTGTGTTAATGGCAAAAAGAACTGGTTATCTAATGTTAAAACGTTACTGTATGAATATGGTTTCAATTGGGTATGGGATAACCCTGATACAGTTGTTTGTAGGTCATTGGTATTAGTATTCAAACAAAGAATAATCGATTGTTTTTTGCAAAAGTGGTATGCAGATAAACAAAATTCTGGTGTCTTAGATTTGTATAACAATGTGAACAATCATTTTCATTATGAACTATATTTAGATGTATTGCCATGCGATTTAAGAAGTTTAGTAAGTAGAATAAGGTTATCGTCACATTATCTATGAATTCAAGCAGGTCGGTATGGTATCAATAGGATTGAAAGAAATGAACGTTTTTGTCAATATTGTAATACTCAAGATATTGAAGATGAGTTTCATTTCATTCTAAAATGCCCATGTTACTCCGATATAAGGAGGAAATACATAGCTCAATATTATTGTAATAGACCAAGTATGTTTAAATTCATAGAATTATTGCAAACTGAAAACAAAATGATTCTTTTAAAATTGGCTTTATATCTCAAATGTGCGATGTCACATAGAATATCTATAACGCATGTGTGAACACTTTATAGATCATCCTCTTTCGAGCTGATATAAATCATATACTTTGTATGTTACACGTGATTTAATTATGTATTTTGTAATTGTTGTATATATATTATGATGATGTATTTAACGTACAAGTCAATAAAAGTATGTTCTGTTCTGTTCTGTTCTATAACTAAAAAGTTACTCAATCAGGGTTACCGTTACCATAAACTTCGAAAAACCTTTGCAAAATTTTATTATCGTAACCCTGATCTTCTTTCCAAATATAAAAGTAATTTAAGGACTCTTCTGCGACAAGGACTATCACAACCTGACTTCTATGGTGATGTGATTTATAAACTTCGTAAGATTCTAGGTCATGATCACTTTCATACTATCTTTGTTAAACTTGTTAAAAAGTTTATCAAAAGAGGTTATGACCCTATCATTTTGCAACGTACTGCATGCTTGGTGGTTGACCCTTTTACAGTTCGCCACTATGCTTTCCTCTTTAATTGTACGATGACCGGACAGGCTGTGGACCCTATGATGACGCCTAACTAAAGCCCATTGGGACGGTGGCGTTTGATGTTTGTCCATGATCTTTCTTGTCGTGCCCTTAATGGTTGATTCTCTTACTGCTCTGGCTTCTGCAAAGTCATTGAGTACCTTCATTGTGGCTTTCTAGGCTATTGTTTTTTTTATATTATATTTACACGAGCATATTTGTGTTTTACTTATATTGCCTATTGATGCTGCCTTGTTGGTTAGAGATTAGATCATGGCGGGGATTTCTTTATTTACTCTGTCCTGTTTTAATGGGATGACAGTAGGGTAAGTGTGAGGTTTGGTGCACCCTAGAACCGGTTTAAACACCCAGTGGCCTACTTTGCCACTGACCGTTCCAAGGCGGTAGCCCTATTGTCAACCCTTTTTGTGTTTGTGATGTCGTTTGCATTTATTATTGCTTTTGCCTACTTGTTTGTCTGTTTGCGTGTTTGTTTCTGTGTTTTGTGGTTTAATGTCCTCCTTGAATGTTACTTTCCCTGTCCCGATCTTTTTATATTTCTTTGGATACCAGTCATCTTAAGGCATGCATCCCAAGCTAAACCAGGACTACTGAAGTAATGACAAGGATCTAATGTGTAATACTCAATGCACATTTTTCTAAAGTTTTCAAAAATATCTGTCCTCAACAGCACATCAGTTTTAAGATACAGATCATGATATTCTCCCATTTTTTTAATCTTGAATATTTTACATATTTTTTTAGCATGATCATAATCTGCATCTGAAATGTGCTCATCATTTAATTGAGAATAAAAGCTATCTTTGCCAGGTAATTTAGTTTCCTTAAAACGTTTAAAACTATTCGTGTAATCATAAGGATAAACACCTTTTATTTTTATTAATTCTAGCTTGTCATCAAAGTATTCTTGCGAGGTATACTAAAACGAAGGGATGTTTTTTTACTGAATTATCAAGCGATTGAGACATAAACTGGAAACTGTCAATAAACACTAACGTTTTTCCTAACATAAAAAACATGTACTTTTCCATGTTATTTGGTATAATATTTATGTTTCGTTTTAACTTTCTGATGTGTTGCATTATAAAGTGAGAATCATATCCTCTCGAGTTATGAAATACAACAGGTATTGTTTTAGTCAGCTTGAAATTAATATTACATATATCGTGAGCCCTTCCCCTATACTTTCCAGTTATATGACACTGGTCCCTGACTTTTCTGATGGAGATTTCGTATGCCACTGTACGACCCGCGTAACCTTTTTTGAGAGTTGTTACAAAACCATTACCGCAAATATGGCATGATTCAGATTTTTGGAATCTAGCTTCTTCTTCCGACGACATCACCAAATCTTTCTTAAAATGTGCATTCATAGTTTTCTTGCACCACTTTTCTTCTTCTATTATTTTTTTCAAAACTTGTAAACAGCATTTGGACATCATTACGTTACAACTGGTTATGAATATTGATCATCATAACAACAAACAACCTTATACCCATAACTGCAATCAGTATGCTTTTGATATGCTTTTGTATCTGATGTTTTAGGATTGATTGATGCTGAAGAAATACTTTCGGTTACTGCTTCCTAATCAGCATATATAACAAACGGACTCATCAGCTGCCTGTTGTAGTTTTTAAAATAAACCTTTTCATCTTTGTTTGGCATCTCTACTGCTTGTTTTCCGTTAATTGAAAGACAAACAGGCTTATGTTTTTTTAGCACCCTTTCTAATTTAAAGTACTGCAAGCATCTTCTGCAAAACCATTTCTTTCCTTGTGTGCTGTTTGATTATACATCAAACTGTTAAAGTGTTTTATCCATACATAATGATTTTTTTCTTGTTTGGTAATCAAAAGCATATCACACGTTTCCTCTGCTTTATTTTTTGATATGTACAAAGGGTATTGATTGTTTTTATATCAAAATATGTTAAAACAAATGCTTTTTTGTTTCTCTATTTTTGGGATTTGTTCTATTGTAACACTCATTACGTGGTCCGGTCTTAATTCCATTAAGCGAGGACAGATGCGCCGAAGGCGGAGCTTATCGTACTTATCGTACTTAATCGATATAGGTAATTTGTGGGCGGAGCTTAGCTTAGTCGTGACGGACTATTTTCAATGGAGTTTACTCGACTCTGTGATTTTATGAGACGGATCGATAATTGTCTTCGTATTTCCTTTAACAATTATTGTCGTATTTATTGAAATACATGATTTGTTTAAAGATTGTAATATTGCACAGAAAAAAATGCGCACGTAACAATCAATTACAGTAAGAGAGGCGTGAATTGAGTCTATATAAATTATCTGCCCGTCGTAATTGGCACGAGTGAAAATGTAATATCCTTGTTTAGATAAATTCTATCAAATTCGTGAATTTGTCAGGACCCAGATGATCCTCGTTTTCATGTCACCACCAAACAGTCATGTACTTACACACCATTCTCAATCTGTAAGTTCCACATTGTTCGGGCACATTTACGATAAACGAAATGGAATTGTATCAAAGTTACCACAATGTTGATTACTGTTTATGCACATGTACCAACCCTATAAAACCAATGTCTACTGGTATTTTTTGTGGGATTAAAAATGCCGCGGTCTTTTGATGTTGCCGTGCGGCGTCTGAAAACAGGCGATCACCGCGATTGTATGACGTAACACAAAGACCTTTTGATCTTGCGCGTTTACCGCGACTTTGTCGACTTTGTCGAGATCAAGAACAGAAATTAACAATTTAAAGGAGCAGTATAAAGTTATGTGTACTCGACTGTATTGAAATAATAAAAACTCTTTAACGTATTGTTAAATATCTAATTAGATATTAAAATATTAGCAATTCTAATTAAGGGCAACCACGCATAGACGACTGGATATATCAGCTTGCGTCTTTACGCGTTTTATATTTTGAGAAAACGTACTTTATCTAAAAAAATTAAAGGATTTTTCGTTTGTGTTGCAGCTCCTTTCACCAAATGACAAGTTTATTCAGACAAGGTATTAGCCAACATTTCGGTCTAAATTACTCGTGAAAAAATAATCGGCCTCTCATATATCATCACAAATTTGAACACTCATGGAATGTCGAGTAGTTTCAAGTAGTCTTTATTATAACGTCTTTATTATTATTATTTTTGACGTAGTCATTTTTCGTTTGTTAAAATTGTTCACGGTCATCTGTTATAGCTACAAACCAGGTTACTGAAACATTCAGCCTATAAAAAAACAACAATCTGATACTATTAACTTAGGCCAAACAAAATGAATACTTCGTTTCCGCTAACGTCTTGAAAAAAAATAGGGTAGGTAGGTAGGCACAACTTTTTTTTTCTTTTTTTCTTTTTTTTCTACGCGATATAAAATAGTAGGATTTTATAGGTTACTTTTTCTACGTAATATCATTGTATTTCAATATATGTTGTATTAAAACATACTTTATTGAATAAATGAATATAAACAAGTTTAAAAAAGATTTGTTGTCTCTTTATTTCACCCTAAAATAAACATCAAAATATTTAAAAAAAATCCATATAAACCTCTAGAACAAGTTCAATATTAAATGAGCTAGAACAGGTCCCAGTATCATGAATAAACTTAAGTTGAGATTTTAACTTGACTCAAAATGTCTTTATCAAATAGTAACCGAAATAATTCTTTTACATTAATATATGGAAAATTAGTAGAGTTTGTTGTTATACTTTAACTCAAGTACTCAAATTGTTACTCTATAAATATAATTTATTTTACCAAGATTTAAGAAAATGAATTTGAGATGGTCTCGAATATTTCAGATCCGACTCAAATACATTTTCTTCTTTGTTTTCCAAGCAACTGTAGATTTTCACAATAACTTTTCACAATATTAGTAAAAGATCTATATACAATGATTTCCAGCAAAATTAAAATGATCCAATACAATATTAACTCAGAATTGTAATGTCAAAGACAAGTTGAGTCTGAGTTGAAAAGTTGAGTTGTTTCGTGATATTGGGACCAGACTGGAGTATTAAACAAGAGTTAAAAGACTAACTGCATACATGTGTTACATTTTCACCAAACTGCAATTTTGATTATTATGACTTTAATTAATATAGCAAAATCAACTTGTCTATCCAGTAAATACTTGACTGTTCTCTCCAGCCTTAATTAGAACAATGGTATTTTTAAATTGATGTCGGGTACATAGCAAAAACATAATACAATTTCAATATTAAAATAGTGTATTGTATTAAACGAGACTTCTCTGATTTTGATTGTTGTGTTATGTTGTAAAAACAGTTTAAATACTCTGACATTTTTGAAGCTCACATCTGAGATTTTCCAAATCTACAAATATGCTTCCTTCTTTGCATGCCCGTCCCTAGAACTTTTCATGTGGGTAAAACACCCGGAAAAATAGTCTTGGAGAACACTGTCAGATGGTTTGTCTAATTAAATTTAATGACTTTTCTTGTTAACAGTTTTGCCAAATGGATGCTGTGTGATAGGAATTTTGCCTGAATCTTTGCATGGCTGACAAATAGGCAACACAGTTTTATATCTCATTTGCAATTCCCCGTCTATTAAGGCATTAAATTTGTGTCGAGTGAGGTGTTTGTTGAGTTTTCATCTGTGTTTACATGAGTGGAACCAGAAACAGTGAAAGTAGGGCCAGATTTCTCGAAATTTTCGCTGGATTGCACACCGTGATATTCCGAAAAAATTATTCTGCTTGAATTCTTAACTGGGTACAGTTTTTTCAATCCAGGAAAATGTCTGCATTTGTCAAACGTAACCAGCAGTAAACTTGTTGCCATGTCGTTAAAATTAGGGACGAACTCAACAGATCTGACAACGAATTTTTCCAAAAAACATTGTCACATATATGACGGTAAGGACACCTGCATCGGTAGACACTTTATTGACATGCGTTTCAAGTATCGGGACGACTAATTACCGGAAAGATTTATATTATGCGGAAAGGAATAGAAAAGAGCAAAAACGATCGAACATATTTTTTATTACAAAAACGGTGAAAAAACTGTAGGGTCGGCGGAAACAAATAGGGTCGGTCGGGTTAGCGGAAACAGAGTATTCATTTTGTTTGGCCTTAGGGACAAACAGCAATCTTGAAGTTTTTATTATGCATTAAAATTGAACTTACAATTTAATTATCCAGTATCATTTTTGCACACAATTAGTGATTTTTTTAAAAAGTTTTATCAATATGCAAAACAATATATTAAAATCTAATGTGACACTGTGAGTTTAAAAAAATAAATCAAGATTGCTCATGTCCCTTTAAAGGAACTTCCAACTATTGATCATTATATTGCCACAAGAATACATTTAAACAAAGAGAAATTTCTTTTTAATTATATGAAAGTTTAGTACAATGTCAAAACGATTTAGGATTAATACACCCGAGAAGCTAAAAATAATTGCCACGTGTCCCTTTAATTTAATCCATATTTAATTTTAACAAAATTAACTTTTAAGAAAGATATCATAGATGTAAACCTGTGGATTCTGAAATATGGAACGCCATGACTGTCTTAGGATGAGCTTTTGTCTTTATGTTCGTTGCCTATGCCTTTACATTCGGTACATATGCCTTCAGTACATAATTATGCCTTTATGTTCGGTGCATATGCCATTCAGTTCGGTGCATGTCTTTATGTTCGGTACATATGCATTTTTGTTCGGTGCATATGCCATATGAATTGTTCGGTGCATAATCCATTATATAGAGTAGTTACTGAGATACTAGCCGCATTCACATACAAATTTGAACTAAGTTTTCTAAGTATAACAGGGGCCATAATTCTGTTAAATGCAGGAGTTATAGAAACTGACACTGTGGTGTCTGATGATGCTGAATGCAGGTGTGTGAAGTTTCAGAGAGACAACGACAATCAAGATGAAAATAGCTTTTCTTCTTCGAAAAAGCCTAGCAAAAAGGACTCGACAAAAAATCTGTGCAAATGCCTTTAAGTTCAGTGCATATGTCTTTATGTTCGGAACATATGCATTTTTGTTCGGTGCATATGCCATATGAATTGTTCGGTGCATTATATACATATATAATCCATTATATAAAGTAGTTTCCGAGATACTAGCTGCATTCACATACAAACTTGAACCAAGTTTTTCAAGTATAACAGGGGGCTATAATTCTGTTAATGCAGGAGTTACAGAAACTGGCTACGTGGTGTCTGTTGATGCCGAATGCAGGTGTGTGAAGTTTCAGAGATACAACTTTAATCAAGTGATGCAGACGACAATGACAATCAAGTGATGAAAATAGTTTTTCTTTTTCGAAAAAGTCTAATAAAAAAGGACTCGACATGTAAACGTTTCGTACAGACGGATAACGGAAGCCTAATTTCGTGGCGGTGCATACAAATATGGTTAGTTGATTGAATGTTGTTTTACGTCATTTTCATTACATGTTTTAGATTATTATACATTATTCAACTTTTATAATCGGTCACTTTTCAACGAATTATATATATTTTTTAATAATTCATATATTCATTTGAAATTTTAACTGGCGTCGTTTAACAAATATCGCTAGCGATTTATAAAACTTAATCTGCCTTGATTGGACTAAAACCTAGGTGATTTCCAGTTTTTAGTATTCGTGTTTTTTCAGAAAACCTGGGTGACCGATTATAAAAGTTGAGTAGTGGTGGAGACACCCCTACCACTTTTTCCTGGATAAAACAAGTACATTTACTTTATACCTCCCCCATTCCAAATAATCAACACTTTCTCAAAAGTCGAAGCAGTGAGAGAGGTTTCAAGCATATGGGCACATACTTTCAGTATACACGCCTTACCAATATAGCCCTTGACAACAGTTTGAAATACAGAAAGACTAAAACAATTGTTTTCTTCTCTGATGTTCTTTATTTATACCAATCAATATTAAAATGCACATCAAATCCATTTTTTTTATATATATATTATATATATATATATATATATATATATTCCAGAATACTGGCATAATAGATTGAATAAATTGTGGTTTACTGCGCACTAGCACGTTGAGTGACTTGATGTTTACAGCACACTAACTCTAAAAGGGTTATATAGCACCAACAGGTGTGATCATTTCATGCCCACCCTCCTTTTACAGCAAGATAAAAAAAGTGTACAAAACCGGTTTAGATCCTTCAGATCTGAGAGTTGTTGCAAAATTTGGTGTAAGCACTCCTATTTTTTTGCTGGACCCGTGATCATAGTTTTCAGCCACCACTTAAGTAGCACCTGAAACAATACAGGGATCAGTGTTCTCCCCAGAAATGTTTGAAGGCATGTCGATTATATCTCAGAAAATATGGTTTAGGGTGTATCAGTGTACCCAACCCCTATATTTTAAGGTATTTTGTCAAAAAGACACCAGATTTATGAAAGAAATAGGCTAGAGATACTAAATATTGTGGTATAAACTTATTCAAGATAAAAATAAATGAATTAATAATGACTGTATTACATGTCCTCCACAATTAAGGCATGTTGCAAAAGCATTCTGGCTGCGAAGGCATGTTAAATGCGACATGTCTTAATGGCCTGGGGAGAACACTGGGGATGATGTAGACCTTTAACATTATAAAAAGGACTACACATGCATTCAGAGGGATTTTACCTCTGCCTGGATAAACTGTGGCCCTATTCTTGCCCAGGAACCATAAAGGAATTCACCAACACAAGAAATGTTATATTGCGTGAAACAGGAATGAACATGCCAGGCTCATCCTCCATTTACATCAAGATAAAATATGGAGAATGGGCCTAGAAGCTTCTAACATGCAGAGGTGCTGCAAATTCTTTAGCAGACACTCCATTTATGATGAAGCCTCGTTTCCACGGTTGCATATTTAATCTTTCATTCATTCAGCAAAATTCCAAAAGGTCATAAAACCCATGAGGATTAAAAACATACATATTTATATAAAAGGTCGACAGCAGATATACTAATCAAAATTTGCAAAGGATCACTTTTTTCTTCCATATAATTTTATTAGAAATTAATTCATAATAACATTATTAATTTCATTGATACTTCAACAATTCCACAATTAGAATCAAGTCATATACTGCCCTAAATAAATTCATGTAAATTAGAACTAATGCTATTTATTTTAACTAAAAATTTAAACAGCAAAATAGATCCTTAGCAACCACTGTAGATCCTGCTAGAGGCAGAGGGGTAGGACCCACCTTTCTGTGCATTTTTTTATCATGCTTTTTCTTCACGACACTGCATATGCAAATGTCGAAACATGGCTCCATCGTAAATGGAGTGTCTACAAAATAATTTGCAACTCTGCAGGTTCGAATATTGTATCTTGATGTAAATGGAGGATGAGCCTGATGCCAGTTCATCCCTGTTCGGCGCCATATAACCTTTCTTGTGTTGGTGCACCTTAAAACACCAATTCAATTCAGAAGCAAACAGAGCTTGTATAGATGATCTAACATATATGGAGAACCAAATTTATTAAACACGCTTACATAATTTGAATGTTGATTTAAAAGTTGCAAAAGTCTATTAAGCATCCATAAGGCAATACGGTGTTGCTTAAATATGCTAAGCGGGCTATACATATTAAGCAATACATACTATGGTGAAAACCTAATGTGCTAATGGAAGTCACGTGATCGCAGAAAAGGTAAATCTTGTGGGTCCCACTTTATTTACAAATAATAATTTTAAAACAAGTGGTCAATGACCTTGAAGCTCTACTGATTGACTTTGATTTCATGTAGAAGTCGCTACAAACGTTTTTTTTGAAAATTAATTTTTAGCCGTGGCGGCCATCTTGAATTTCTGGCCGACCTGAAATTTTGCAAGGATCAATTAGACATCAAGAGCAACATTCGTGTGAGGTTCCATATCAATATCACTTATAGTTTTCAAGAAGTAGTCGCTACAAACTTATTTGTTAAAAATCTATTTTTATCTGAAATTTTGCTAGGATCAATTAGACATTCAGAGCAACATTCCTGTAAAGTTCCATGAAAATCCGCCAAATAGTTTCAGAGGAGTAGTCGCTACAAGTTTTTACTATATAACTATGTAAACAAAGACGGCCGCTGGCAGCCATGTTTAACGTCGAATCAAAACGATTTTTGACAAGGACCAACATCATGTCATGCTGATCATTTTAGAAACAGTCCCATATCAATATCATTGAGAGTTTTCAAGAAGAAGTCGCTACAAACTTGTTTTTTAAAAACCTATTTTTAGATTTGGCGGCCATCTTGGATTTCACATCAACATGAATTTTTGCTAGGATCAAATAGACTTCATGGGTAACATTTCTGTAAAGTTTCATGAATATCCATTCAGTAGTTTCAGAGGAGTAGTCACTACAAAAAAAAGTTTACGGACAGACGGACGACGGATGCCGCACCACGGCATAAGCTCTGCTGATCTCTGATCAGAGAGATCAGTCGAGCTAAAAAACTACTCACGAATGTATTACATGTACTACAGACTTCTTAGGGTCTATGCTCATGTTTTCATGCATACATTTCACTGAATAAAAGTCAGACAGTTATTTGGTTAGGCTCATTATCTGCTTACTTACGGACAGTGTCCCTTTAACAACAACCCACAAGAGATCCTATAATATTGGAACTTGGTACTTTATCTGTTTCAAAACGAATTTTGTCTGAAATATATACCATCTGAATTTACTACTACTATAGCCATTAAACATTATAGTTTCTACCTAGTAGATATTCAATACTGGTAGGTGTGTGATGTTTATCAACCATATTATTTTGTGTTATATAAGCTAAAAGTTACGGACAATGATCATGATTTTTTAAACAAGAGATATAATTTGAATTGGTATGGCATGCAGCAATTCAATCCAAACTGGTGAAACAGGCATTATCTTTATTTTGACCAGATACAGATAAATCGTGAAAAATCAGACAGCCAACCACATTTCCTCGATAGCTCAGTTGGTAGAGCGCTGGACCCATAAGCCTACCCGAACCCAGGGTCTCCAGCTTACACGGCTAGCGCTCTACCAACTGAGTTATCGAGAACACACAATTGCCCATCAAATTTCCATCATGTACATGTAACGTCTCACAACACAGCAGTGTATTAGCCAGCCAACCGTGCAGCCGTCTTTTGCACGGCCGTTTTTGAAAAATCACGGCCACTATTTGCAGGAGTTTGTGGGGTAAAAATATAAAACAAAACAAAAATCAACACTTCTAAACTCTTACTATCTCAATATTGTTATGTTTTGTATACATTTATAGAAGAAACATCATCTAAAATGCACCTTTTCCACCTTTATCAGTGAAAATAAATTACCCCAGAGACACCCAGGTCCCACTTGTCGTGAATTGACGCATAACGTGTGTTAGCAATTTATTTGGCACACCCTGTTTGCATATTTGCACACCCAGTTCTTGAATTTCTGCCTAATACACTGCAACACAGTTAATTTTACATTGCCCTACATATGTACAAGGACCACTCTGGACCACTGTAGAACTTCCTGAATTTTCTTAAAAATACTTTCTTTGTGAAACTTGACGTCTGTTGCTCGAATTATCCAGCAAAAAACACGGGGTTGAGCAATTTGCTTTTTTAAATATCAATAGTTTGAATAGACCCTCTTGAATTTGTCCATTTCACTTTCATGTGTATCACTTCCCGGTATTAGACTCTCAGATTATCACTACCCGGTATTAGACTCTCAGATCTGGGCTCAGAAACATTCAGGCATATCCAAACCTATACGAAACCCATACTTGTCACCTGCAACAAAAAAGAGAAACTATTTGCACATATTAAAAAATAAACAAGAACCGAAAAACACAGACACTTTTTTCAAGCGCCAGAAAGTTCCTACCAGGACTGGCAACGGAAATAACTGTTTAGTGAGACCTTGAAGGAAAAAAGTTCCGCGACATGTGATGAAAATCTTTTCAGAAGAAACTTACGTAAAAGCCCTACATGAAATGGCCTCGTTTGACCACATCGGGCGACTGTTTGTGAAATTATAGCGTAAAGTATGACAACGAGGATTAGACAAATTGAGATCTAGGCAATTCGCAAATGTATAGGATTGCATAGAGACGACAAAGGTGCATCTTTATATCTTTAATAACTCATTCTTTAGTAAAATAATTATCAGTATTGTTATTTCTATATTGAGCGTTATGTTTAAAGTGTGTAAGTCATGTCACGATGAGTCGAGTCATAAACAAGTTTCAGCAGCTGATTAAGTCTAGTTAATTATAGTCTAGTCGAGTCAAACAACAGTCAAGCAACTTTTGAAACAGACATGCTGCGATCCCTTAAAAGTGGGTCAAAACATTCATTTCCCAGTGTTAATTAATGACATATCTGACCAAATAACGCCGTGAGGCATAAACTCCTGACAAGCATACGCCCTTAGCTAATGATTGGAGTGCTTTCATAAGGATTAAAGGGGCTGGTGTTAATTACCTCCGCGATAAGGGTCTAATTCTAGAATTCAACCATGCGTACATGACCTGTAAACTTGTTACGTCATCAAATGTGAAAATAATTTACTTGCCTCCATCCATTTTATCGCGATTTTAAATAGTTAATGATGAGAAAATAATCTCACAAACGCAAATTATTCGATAATCACATACAAGTATAAGAATCTCGGGGTTGCAGATTATAAAGTTAGTTTACTTCCGGTTTTGAATTTGCTTCCGTGTTTCTAACTAAAACGATTATGAATAAAGACAGCTATTTTATAACATTTAAATAAACTTATAACCGTTTCCTACTCATTTTTTTTTCGAAAGCGGTAACGATGCAGTAAACAGTTAAGATATTGTAAGACATATGTCAGCGTAAAAAGTTGATGTAAATCCGGATAGTCCTTATTTCAGATGCTTAAAAAACACACGACACTGCGTGTTTTCAAGTTTGTATTTTTTAAACGTTATTCACTTGAAAATAACTTAATTATTCTTGCTTTAAAAACTTCACCACATATATGATGATTATGAAGTGTTTACAAGATAAAAATATCTGCAACAGCAAAGAAAACTGTGTATAAACAATGTATAAAGTTGAGTTTATCATCTATTTCCAAAAAAGAATGTTCATACATGTACTACCTATGGCAGACTGATAGATATATTTAAAACATGTTTTAAATGTGCCGGGTGTATCGCCAAAAGGCGTATTTTACTTCAAAACATGAAAAAAAAATCGACATGCAGGAGGGGAGCCCCATCCCTCACCCACCTCCACCCCCACTCGCGCTAAATGCCACTATCCCATAAAAAATTCTTGGGAAGGCCCTGGTCAAGTCAAGTCAAGACCAAAGTGAAAACGTATCCATATACAATTTACTAAGTATATTGATAGTTAATGTCAATACAATATTATAGTTTTACACATACGTGTAAAGTTCATGTCAAGCCTAAGTCAATTTCATGTTCAAGTCAAGTATAAGTCAAGTCAAATTTTTGTGAGTCAAATCATAAACAAGTTAAATGTAGCCTAGGATTTGCGGTTGAATCAGTCAAATCAACTTAATCAAGTCTAGTCAATAGTCGAACCAAGTCAAGTAAAGTCAACACTGAGAATTTATACTTTAATAATAATATATTGATCTGAAATTAACTAAATTCAGTACAATAATCACAAAATTACAAAACAAAACGCTTTTACAAAATGTCAAGAAACGATAAGAGAAGATGAGCGTACTCGACAGACATTTTTGAAAAATATAAATTATTTTATGTAAAGTTTTAAATATTACACGAGGTTGTACATATGCAACCGACATTCTTGACACATGACAAATAAATCTGACAAGTGACAAATAAATCTGACAAGTGACAAATAAATGATCTTACGTAAGCTTTTTTTATGCAAGGCAGTATGCGACCGACATAGATCTACTGAACGAGTGACAAATATATTTTACGTAAGGTTATTTTACACAAGGTTGTATGCTGTGCTGGTTGTGCTATGTGACCGACATTCTTGATGAGACAAATTTCCATTATTTTACGAAACGTTATTTCGCATAAGGTTGTATAAGGCCAAACAAAAAAATACATGCGTTTCCGATGGCCAGACCGACCCTGAAACTTTTTATGAAGATTTTTTTTTTATTTGTTCTGAACAATGATTTATCACAATATATCGAGGTAACTGACATCACAGAGTGCTCAACTGTCAGCTGTATCATTAACTTGTATGGGGTTTATGAGATAAATACATGTAGAATCTCACAATACCTTGCTTTTCTTTTTTTTTGGAGCAAGATATTCTGAGATTCTACATGTATTTATCTCATAAACCCAGCTGCATAAACCCCATACAAGTTGATGATACAGCTGAAAGTTTCTCTGTGATGTCAGTTTACCTCGATATATTGTGATAAATCATTGTTCAGAACAATTTTTATTTTTTTTATTTTCCATAAAAAGTTTTAGCCCTTTAAAATGGGGTCGGTCGGGCCACCGGAAACAGGTGTTTTTTTTGGCCTTAGTTAAATGCAAGAATCTCATCTGTAGCCCCTTACCGTAGTCCTATATAAAGTTAAAACTATTTTTTCTCTCCATTATATGATTATCTGAACTGTTACTGTAATATGAAACTCAATATCTGGGCTCTTCATTTGCCTTCGCCAGTCGCCATAGGCAAAATCAAATTGCAAATGGCGAAACTTTTGTCAAGTGCTTTCGCCAATTTGGCTAAAGTCATTTTAACCCATGTAAACTGACGGCTTGTAATGGCGAAAGTAGTTCGTGGGCGCGGCCATGTTTTTCTGAATAATCCTTGACGGGTTCTCTGCGTTTACAGAAGAGCTAAAATCTATAGACGGTGTTACGACAATTGCGCTTTATATTACACACGGCTTATTTTACCTAGCGACGTCTAACTGCAACTCACTTGGTGTGCTAACACTGGAGGAAAATTGTTAACCCAACAAGAGCTTGCCGAAAAAAAGTCACATTTTTCAATAACAAAAACATCGCAAAACATCGCAAAACAGCGCGAAAACAAAACGAAGACGTATTATCAAAATGGTAATAATTAACCTTTCTCATACAAAGATTTACACCCTTTTAACTAAAATAATGACTTTGTTACTCCGTTATTCAAAACTGAAAGTAGCCAATGATACGTACATGTAAACAACATGTAAACAATACATTGTCATCTGTTTTCGCGCATTGAAACCAAGCCATTTCTTTCGAGTTGTACGCGTGGCCACACGAAACAGAACAATAACTATGTCATCCGTTTTTTCCATCATGGGTACATGCTTGGTTGCTTTCTTGGTTGCTTGATTGATTGAAGGGTTTCACGACGCACCAACATATAAGGGTCATAAAAATGAACCTGCATACATGTATGCTTAAAATTGTGTTTTTTTTACAACATTCATCATTGGAACATGTCCCCAACTGTGACAAATAATAGAGGCAGTGGTGATAATAGAGACAACATATTAAAATCAAGTTTTTACCATGTTCATGTAACCACCTAACTGTTAGAAACTGTCAAAGAATTAATATCATTCAACTTGGTTTAATATATATACATATATATTAATGGTAAGAAAATTATACAAATATGTAATCGGAAATTGTATTAAATTCTGCTAAAATGGCTAAAAAAGCTTAGCCAAAAATGAGGTGGTTTAGCCAAAATGGCTAAACATTTTTTGGTCCAATGAAGAGCCCAGAATATCTATATTGAAATTTAAAAATGCAGATGTGATTCTTACTATTGCTACTGTTTCACCCAATGGCATTTTACAATATATACCACTGAAACATACATTAATTGTCTGAAGAGTAAATAAGGATTGTTTCCTTTGCTGTGTATAATGAATTGTAATGAGTATGCAAGACGCAGTTTTAACATATTGAGAAATCGAAAGAATTCAGGACTTGTGTCTATTTTTTGGGACTAGTCACAATTTTTTTTGGGACTAATCACTTTTGACAGGGTGACTAGTCCCGCACTAGTGGCTAAAAAAATTATTTGTACAGCCCTGACTGACATTCGACATTTTTGACAAAGTGACAAATAAATTACTGAATGTAAGAATACTTTATCATTATGTGAGGCTATATGCGACCGACATTATTGAAGAGTGAAAAATAATAGATTTAATTACGATTAGGCCTTAATTAAAAGATTGTTTGCAGTGTGCCACGAATATTCAATTTTTATGATTTAGATGTTATATAAAAAGAATGTAGATATTATGCACTGGATCTGATGTTCATATCTTGTACCAAACAAAAGATTTTGTCATTTGAAACATTACTTCGAAAAATTTAGCGTCTTAGCACTGTTCAATAGTTACCAAGTCTGTTTCATGTGTAGATAAATGAACATTTGATCAATGTTTCGTTAATATTTAACTAAACCATTTAAAACAAAATCTATTGATAATACTAGTGAAGCACACGATACATGTATTTGCAAATATCCCTACCTACCGACCCACCCCTAAAAGCCATGAGTCGGAAACTGCAAACAAACAATTTTTTAATGGTGGCCGTAGTTATTACAAATCAATGCTGTACATTTGAAGTGGGCGGGGTATGATTCTAATGTGATACATTACTTGATTACAGCAACAGTACTTATAATTACCTCAAGCATGCAGTCTAGATACTGTCCAGGTCCCATGTATAGATTTCGATGTGGTGTGGAGACATCGGTTTCTCTCTCAGTTTGTTGGATGTGGTTCCAAGCTCAGCTGGTCATATCTCAGACACAAACTATTATTACAAAGGCAGCTCACATGAAGGTTCCGAGGTAATCCGAGACACTCTTTACATAAATATATGTTGCCAGTATACAGTTTGAATGTCTTGCACCATGTAGTCAATTTAACACTGTAAAATCATTAATCCACACTTGATGCCGATTAACAATCCTCAAACTCACTTTTTTCCATTATGAATACTGTTTTTTCTTCTTCAGAAAACACAAATCTGCATCAATCAGCTGCTCTTATAGAATGCATCTGCTGAACCGGATGAGGTTTGGTTTACGTCTCACAACACAGTTAATTTTACATTACTCTACATGTACATATATGTACAAGCACCACTCTGGATCACTGTAGAACTTCCTGAATTTTCTTAAAAATACTTTCTTTGTGAAACTGGACGTCTGTTGCTCTAATTATCCAGCAAAAAGCACGGGGTTGACCAATTTGCTTTTTTTAAATATCAATAGTTTGAAGAGACCCTCTTGTACGTCTTCATTTCACTTTCATTTTGAAAGGTATTAAGACTTTTAGATCTGGGCTCAGAAACATTCAGGCAAATCCAAACCTGTATGAAATCATGAACTTTTCCCATTCTTGTCACCTGAAACAAAAAAATAGAAACTATTTGCAATGTGTATTTCATCCATTATTTTCTATAAGGCCAAAACAAAAATGGTTTGTTTCCGCTAACGGCTTCAAAATAAAATAGGGTAGGTACATGTAGGTAGGCAAAACTTTTTATTTAAGAAATAAACAAGAACCGATATACACAGAAAATTTGTGCCAGAAAGTTCCTACCGTGACTGGCAAGGGTAATATCTGTTTAGCGAGACATGTAACTGGTTACTGTAATACATATACATATACATGTATGTATTATAATCTACCAAATGATGCCAAGGTTCTGGCAAGGAGTGTAGGATTTTACCAATTTCATGATACCATGCAAAGTCTGCCAAAGATGTTGGTTTGTGAGTTACTAAATTCTGTAAACACCAACTCGATATTAATTTGCCCCTGAATCTTAGGAAATACAGTTCAGTCAGTCAGTTACCTGGCCTTTAATCATGCTAACAAACGAGGCAGGGCACCAAAAATAACAGGCAGGGATCACCCTAGGAGTGAATTTCAATGAGACAAAATGTCCCATTTGCTTGATTTTAATGAGACATTCACCATTTTCATGAAACATTTAGGATGTGAAGCCGAACCATCAGTAGTTGTTCGTCCTCACGTAGCGCTGGAGGCCGCTATGCGGGTCTGGGGGCATGACCAAAGCTGATGAAATTTGGCAAAGAATAAAATAAAGATGATATATGAATACTACAAAATTTTGTTGTTGTAGCTTTATGGGATCATAATAAATTTCATCAGCAAAAAGATGTGCGTTTTCAAATGTACCGAGTGTATATTAATTGTTCGCCACTGGCGGTAATGTTGTCGCAAACACCATGGTAATCTTCGGTGAATTTGCCGCAAACTCGCCAAAAACCTATATATGTTTGCCAGAAGTTCGCTACAAACATTTATTTATTTGGAACGTTCACCATAACATCACCACAAACTTACTTGCAGTATTTTTTGTTCGCCACAACATCGCGACAAACTTTACCATTCTGATTAATTGTTTTATTGCACGCCGTAACATCATCACAAACTTTTCAGTTCAGATTTGCCGTTTCTTTATTCGCAACAACATCACGACAAACTTTTCCATTCTGATCTGCTGTATCTCTGTTCGCCAAAACATCATCGCAAAACTTAAACTTTATACAGAATTTTATTATTTCTGTGTTACTTATTACTAAAGTGAAATTTGCATTTTATGTCAAAGGACCACTTGAACGAGTCATTATGCTAAGTATACATTTTTAGTGGAACCATATTTCTTTCAGAATAAGCAAAATATTTATTATTGTGTTGCAAGAACATTTTTAAATACCAAACACCATGATAACTCGAACATTTAAACCTGAGAACAATTAAAATTGTATCCCAAGTGCAAAATGCAGTATTAATTTGCATTTATAACATGATGACAAGCCAATTTAATAGTTTTAAGTCATTCTGAATTTTCATAAAGATAATTAATGCTAATATCAGAAAAATATAAGTGTACAGTCGTGTGTATGTTTGTGTAGTTCTAAGGTTTATAGTCCCTCCGCCAACAAACTCAATGTGCCTTACTTAGGGCGTACCGAGATGGGTACAAAGTCAATAGAGTCTGGACTTTTAGAATGTATTTTTGAATTTTGAAGTTTACATAGGCCTTGCCAACAGGTCTGTTTAATGCCTAAATATACATGTGCCAAAGACAGTGTACAGTCATGTAGAAACACCCAATGTATGATGGAGTGAAAAAGAAATGCTGGAACATAAAATTGCTCACTGGGTCAGTTAATTATTATTACCAGGTATTATGCAATTTCCTTTGATCTGAAGCAGTATCATGCAGTATAATGTTGAGGTTATACTATTAGAAACACATGACATTGTGTTCATGAAATTGTGGTCTTTTTGCATAAATATAGCCAGTTATCATGTAGCTGTATGAGTGAATATTCTGAACAGGATGTTCCACACCTGTATATTGTAAGTTTATATTAACCGTTTTATTTTTATATGTCGCAAAATAGCAAGTTTTTCATCTTCAAAACCCCTGACCTCCAGAGGTAAATGTGTATATTTACGTTTGTGTGTCTGTCTAGGGTCTGTTGCTTATTCTAAGATATCCAGAAATGCAGAAATGACAGTGCTCGACATCTCCATAAAAATGAGTAATGCAGAAATTAATGCGCTCGACATCTCTATGAAAATGAAAGTAATACAGAAATGACAGCGCTCGACATCTCGATGAAAATGGGCGTAATGCAGAAATGACAGCACTCAACATCTCTATGAAAATGGGAGTAATGCAGAAATGACAGCGCTCGACATCACTATGAAAATGGGAGTAAGGCAGAAATGACAGCACTCGACAACTTTATGAAAATGAGAGTAAGGCCAAATAAAATTATACCTGTGTTTACTGTAACGTTGTTAAAAAAAATAGGGTAGGTAGGTAGGCATTTTATTTTATTTTTTTATGGCGAAGTTACCCTTAAGGTGGCCATGAGCTTTGATGAAAGGGAAAATGTGGTATTTTAAAAACTACAATAGATAACAATATGAAATTGTGTATGTTTTATTGTTTCCCAAAAGGCCCAACAACAACTGGCTCTTTTCCCAATCCAGGACTAGAAATTAACACTTTTAGTTTACTAGACCACCGGTCTAGTAGTTGGGTAAAATTGCTAGACCTTCTCAAAAATTACTAGCCCAATATAATATTCAATAGAAAATACTATCTTAAAGGGGTATGCACCATTTTCAATGTTTACTTTAAAGGGCTCTGAAAAACTTGAAAAAAGCTGAAAGAATTATCAAAATGCCATGACAAATAAAAGAGATATGACCTATTGAAAATTTGGAAGGAACATAAATGGAGGCGGCCATATTTGAACGATGAAGTCATCGCGTCTTTTTACCATTTATGGAATATTGATAAACTATATTTTATAGCAAAGAAAATCACTGCAAATTGTTAAAAATTAAATATACAGATGCAAAATGAACAAATGGTATGCTTATTTTTCATCTGCAATGTTTTTCTTTGCTTTAAACAACATTTTGCCAATATGCCATATATGGTAGAAAGGCGCGATGACGTCATCGTTCAAATATGGCTGCCTCCATTTATGTTTCTTTGCAAAGTTTCAATAGATCATATTTTCTTTATCTTTCATGGCATTTTGATAATTCTGTCAGCTTTTTTCAAGTTTTTCAGAGCCCTTTAAAATAAACATCGTTTGAAAATGGTGCATCAACCCCTTTAATTCAGTTTTCGTTTCTTTATACGAGCTTTACATTTATTGAAACTTTGGAAATATCAGGTTTTTAAAAGACCGGTTAGGTTAGACAGTGCTGTCACTACATAATCTATCGATTTATAATTTATTTCTTATTTGAATAATTTTTGTTTCTAGCCCATCGGGACTACCCAGACACAGACTTTGCTAGCCAGGCAGCATTTTTGCTAGCCTCGAGCTACAGGACTAGTGCTAATTTCGAGCCCTGCAATCACTTGCAATTATAGCAAAGTGATAAAACAGGTTAATTTATTTTTTGCAAGTCCGGAAGAGGGTCAGTTCCAACAGCAGGACAATGAGCTCATGAGTGATCGTGTGAACAAAACTTTATTTAAAAAAAATAAAAATAAATGTTTATGTTTCTTTTTTAAAAAAAAAATTCAATAAAAAAAAGGGGAGTCGGGGGTGTTTTCAGAGGGTCGGTCGGGTTACAGTAAACTCAGGTATAATTTTATTAAGCCTAATACAGAAATGGCAGCGCTGGAAATCTTTATGAAAATGAGAGTTCAGTAATGCAGGAATGACAGAGCTCGACATCTCTAAGAAAATGGGAGTAATGCAGAAATGACAGCGCTCGACATCTCCATGAAACTGAGAGTAATGCAGAAATTACAGCACTCGACATCTCTATGAAAATAGGAGTAATGCAGAAATTACAGCACTCGACATCTCTATGAAAATAGGAGTAATGCAGAAATTACAGCGCTCCACATCTCCATGGAATTGAGAGTAATGCAGAAATGACAGCGCTCGACATCTCTATGAAAACAGGAGTAATGCAGAAATTACAGTGCTCGATATCTCCATGAAACTGGGAGTAATGCAGAAATTACAGCACTCGACATCTCTATGAAAATAGGAGTAATGCAGAAATGGCAGCGCTCGACATCTCTATGAAAATGAGAGTAATGCAGGAATGACGGAGCTCGACATCTCTAAGAAAATGGGAGTAATGCAGAAATGACAGCGCTCGACATCTCCATGAAATTGAGAGTAATGCAGAAATGACAGTGCTCGACATTTCCATGAAAATGGGAGTAATGAAAGTGTTCGACATCTCCATGAAAATGAGAGTAATGCAGAAATGACAGCGCTTGACATCTCCATAAAAATGGGAGTAATGTGGAAAAAGACAACATTTGACATTTCCATGTAAATTAGAGTAATATTTGAATGAAAGTTAGGAGTTTTTGACATTTCCATGAAAATGAGCATAAACTTGCATTTTACACATGTCTGGATGTAATTTATTATTGTATGGCTTTGTCAACTTTGTAAGTTACGGATTAGGATAAATTTGTATTCCAGAATTTTAATTTACAATATGAATTCAGCATAATAATTATTATTTTTTTAAACGGCGCACCATTGTTCTATTTTATAATTTCAGTCCTTTATTTATTTTGAAAAAGTTTGCCGCGATGTATTGGCGAACATTGCCGCAACTTTGCAGCAAACGTCAGCACAAGCATCGCCAGATAGCTAGAACATTGCAGAGAAACATTTTATGCAAATGAAATTTGCTGCAAAGTTGCCGCACACTTCTACTAGATGTAAATGAGTTCTGCGGCAAAGTTGTAGCAAACATTGCCAAAACATCACC
Source organism: Cyrtodaria siliqua (assembly GCA_037043455.1). Classification (NCBI taxonomy): domain Eukaryota; kingdom Metazoa; phylum Mollusca; class Bivalvia; order Adapedonta; family Hiatellidae; genus Cyrtodaria; species Cyrtodaria siliqua. The sequence goes on along the minus strand of JAWPHD010015706.1, from coordinate 27,233 downwards.
AGAAGATTACAGCTAAAAGTGTTATGCAAATGATATTTATTGCAAAGTTGCGGTACACTTTTACCATGCAAATGAGGTCAGCGGCAAAGTTGCGCTGAACATCGCCAGAAGCTCATTTGCATATTTGTTCGCTGCAACTTTGCCGCAAACCTCATTTGCATGGTAAAAGTGAACCGCAACTTAGCCCCCTTTTATTCTTTTGTTTGCAGCTTTTCACAGCCGGATAAAATATCAAAATCATAAAAAGGGCTGGTAAGGTCAGAGAAGGCTCGGATTATCAACGTATGAGCTCCATTTTATTACTTTTATGAGGGCTGTGCAAAATAGAACAGGTGGGGAAAATATTGTACCCCAACCGGGACTTTATCTGAGGGTCTCTAGCTTGCAGGGTCAGCCCCACCTGTAGCGCTTTTCACCTGAGCGTAGGACCATCAACCGATTTACAATTTTAAATGTAAAATACTGCAGTTGTTAACATTTTGGAAGATGATCGCGGTCTCTTATCACATTTAGGAACTAGTTGGCTAGCTGGGGTGGGGTGATCTGAAGAAACGCTCTACCGGGAGAAACAAACTACATGGGGGAGGGGTTTGCGGGGTGTTGTAAGTTATAGCACAGGAATTCGATATTGTAAGTTGTGGAGGAATAAAATGATGAAAAAATATGTACCCCACCCATCGTTTTATTATAGATCTACCCTAAATACGTGTTGTCGTGATTTTTATTCATACGCAACATATAATTTAAAATTTCTGTGGTTATAGGGTACTGTACGGATATATCCGCTGGAACTCTCTAAGAGGGGTGAAGGGAACATACTTTTTGGCTTACCTTGGTTAAATTCGTGATCAATGTCGAACGAAGTCCGCTCGAATTTCACCAAAATTATCTTGCAACCCGGTCTTGGAATTTCGACCACTGCAGAAAATGAATTCTCGCTCCATCCTGGCGAATCTCTGTCACACGCGCTCTCTCCCAGGCCCAGCGCGCCGGCAATGGTTAAACAATTTGATATATTGAGAACGTTCCGGCTAATTAATTAATTAATTTAGCTATACGCGAAGGAGTCTGGACTGAAAATAATAAAATGGCGCGCGAATGCGTCGTGAATACTTTCTGTATAAATACGCGTTGCAGAATCTCGGTTATTATTTGTAGTTAATAAAATATTTACATATTTTCTTTTTAATATCAATAAAAGATAAGTTTAGAATACGTCTTTAACAAATATTATATTTAATTATAAGTACAATATCGAATAACTATGATTAGTGAAGATCTATTTCGTGTGTGTATGTTGTACGGCTTTGAATATGTTATGACGTCACAAAGTAGGCGGAGCTTACAAATTCGCACCGATGCTGCGTTCGTACCGACTGATATTTTATCGATTAAACACACATTTTAAGTATAAAAAAAAAAGAAACGTTTCATTATAGATTTGATAACACTTATATTACGATAAAAACACAAAATGAAGCAATTTGAGCTAGATTTGACCGACTATAGTGATGACCCCAGGGTACCCCGTTTCGCCATATAGGCAAAGATGCGACCTTGGGGTCATAAAGGTAAGACCGTGTCCACGTAATGGGAAATGTAATTCCTTTGTGATTTAGATCTCCAATATGCTTTTTGTACTTTGATATTCTTTGAGGATTTGTTTTTAACAGGTAATTCATAAGCAAAATGACACCATCTAAAGCATTCGTTATCTTTTTTTATTTTTTATATTTATCAATCCTTTTTTAGGATAAGCAAGTTCTTTTGGTAAATCTAAATACGAGCTACCACGTAAAGGCTTGTAATTTACCTGATTTATGTAATGTGCATCTAATACTTCATTTTGCCAACCACTTCCCATTTGAATCTAATTTCCAACTCTAGTTTTAATTTCTTCACGTGCTTTGTCCAGCGCCTTGATAATATTACTTTCAGTTAATATTGTTGCCGCTTTAGAATTAAAGTAAGCTGTTTTGTATGTGGTCGCAGGACCTGTTTTTTTGTCTCCCGCCGATGTTTTTTTAAACGTATGTTTCACATCAACACTTAATTTAAAGCCACCCGTCTGTGCTAGTTCTTTTTTAAGAAAGTTTAAAACTGCCGGCTGTGTTTTTTGTAGGTTGGTAAGAGGATCATTACTCACAACATTTACTTTATGCACCTTGCCATATTGTTTTGGGGATTTTTCAATTTCTTGGATACTCATTATATAATATTATGAGATTATTATTTATAATTAAATAGCATTTTTAATTTTCAACAGGAATAGTACTAGTATCTTGCTAAATCAAATGTTTATCTGGGTATCTTTTTTATTACACCGCTAAAATTCTAAGAAAAATATATATGTAGAAGTGGGGTGTTGAAGCACACGGCTAGCAATTCACAACTAAAATCCACCAGAGAGTGAGTACATAGGCGGTAGATACTCGACTCTTATTAATCTCATATACTGATTCGCCCCTCCGACAGAACTCAGTATACTACCAACATTGGTGACCACCATGAAAATGTTGCTCCTAAGGTGGGAATTGAACCATAAATCTCATTTACCTGGGTGCACCCATTTCTCCACTACCCACGTCGTGGACATAATTGATAGATGCATATTTGTGTAGCATGTATTCTCTCAGTAATTACTAATATTCTACTTTTTTCCTGATAGGAAAATTCTAAAAATGCATTAAAATGTATAAAACTGGAAGGGGAAGGGTGTAATGGGATTGGGGAGTGGCGGAGGATGTTAATATATACTATTTCGTATGTAGGATTTTTGTAACAACGTTTCGCAAAAAAATAATCTTAAAATCCGTCTTAAGAACAATTCCGCAAGAATTGTAAAAAATGATTGGGCCTGCAACTTAAAATCGGACAGTTACGCCTTGCTCAGTGATGCATTTTAGGAGATTTTCCTAAACATCTGATGAATTAGCCTGAATATTTGTTCATAAAACACTAAATAGGAAGACGTTCCCTTATACCCATTTCAAACCTCGTTTTATTGCATTTATGGACTTGAATCGATTTTACCATCACCACCCCCACTCCATCTTTTATTTTTGATTTAGTTATTTGCAGACAGTGTGCACGCAGTTGCATACTCTGCATACAGGCAGCTTCAACCCTGCTATTCTTTCATTATTTGATGTGGATGTTGACGATTTATCTTTCTTGGGTACTTACCTACTTGAGCACACACTATGCAACGTTTTGTTTTATACGCTTGTTGTATATTCCCCGGGGCGAGATGCTTAGGTAGAAACAGGGTGCGATGTGGTGGGTCTGGGGACGCATAACTGGAGGATTAGATAGAACCAACTGGAAAAGCGTTTCTTCAAACCTGAAATAATCTACAAAACGCACTCTAGATCCCACGGAAATCCATTTCTTACCTCCTCCCATAAAACAATTCCTCCCAACTCTGAAAAAATAGCGATCAGCCCTAGCAAATTTAAAGAATACCCGTCAAAGATTTAAAAAAAAAAAAACTTCCCCTGAAACTAAGTGGCTTACCACTCCTAATTAAAAAATATAAGAAAAAATAAGGAAAACAATCTCGACAGCCCCACCCCATCCCCGGATTGCTTTCGTTACCCCTACCCCCCTCCCAAAACCCCTCTTTACTCCTTCCTCACATATTGCTGCTGATTTGTTTGGACATGTCGAGAAAAAGCTTCCCTTGAACAAAGTGTTTCCCTTTAAAATCATTGAATCCACCCTAGTGCAATATAAAATGTTCCAAAACGTGACGTCATGATGCACCATAATGGAATGCAATGAAAAAGAATACATGCGTTTGAATGGGGGTTAATTTAGAAATAGAGACAATCTCAGATAAGGTCATTTTGAATGTGGTGACATGACTTTTTCATTACAACCAAACATACTGAGGTATAGCTTTCATCGATTAATCGTATATTAATAAAATATTTGCAAAACATTTGGCTGAAACAAGGGCCCCAAACAATAGTATACTAAGTAATTTGGTAAGTATACTTTTCAGAAATATATGCCATAAGAATTTATCTCACAGTGATTATCTAACAATATGAAGAAAAACTACAGTTATTGATATGAAATTATATTGGCGTATGTTAAAAGACACTGCAGGAATAAAATCACCAAATATACCGCTGTCATCTTTTGAACAGTATTTTAAAGCTATAAATGATCCAGAGGATGTATTTTTCACTCCTGACGATGATGTTTTATAGTTTAATGAAAGATATGAGCAGAACGAATTTAGTATTATGTTTGATGAATTAAATGTTATCTCCACAGAAGAAGAGGTAATAAAGTCAATTAAACAATTAAAAACAAATCGATCTGCTGGTCCCGACTTACTTATAAATGAATTATTTTTAAACGGACAAGGTATTTTAGCACCGACTTTATGTAAAATGTTTAATATATTGTTAGATAAAGGTTACTTTCCAGATGTTTGGTCAGAGGGATACATTATTCCATTACATAAACAAGGTAGTATACATAGCGTTGATAATTATAGAGGTATAACCTTGCTAAGTTGTTTAGGAAAGTTATTTACTAGAGCGTTAAATAATAGATTATCTGAATGGGCGGGAAAATACAGTGTTTTAATTGAAGCACAGGCGGGATTTAGGTCGGGCATGAGTACTGTCGATAACAATTTTGTTTTACATGGTTTAATTACGCATATACTGAATCAGGGGAATTTATCGATTTTACCAAAGCATTCGATTACGTTGTTAGAGATAACTTATGGTACAAGTTAACCCAATTTGGAATTAGAGGGAAAATTCTTAACATAATTAAATCGATGTATACAAGTGTTAAATCTAAAGAAGATTTTTGTAATAATCTAAGTGATGAGTTATTTTGCATGCTAGGCGTCAGGCAAGGCGAATGTTTGTCACCTTTTCTTTTTTCCATGTTTCTTAACAATATTGAAAGTGAATACTTACTTAGTGGACTAGAAGTATTAGATGTCAATATGTTTAAAATGATTATGCTTTTATGTGCGGATGATATAGTTATATTTGCTAATTCACCCGAAGAGTTACAGGAAAGTCTTAATATATTAACAAACTATTGTAGTAAATGGAAATTAAAAGTTAATTCGACAAAAACAAAAGTAATGATATTTAGAAAAGGGGGAATATTGCCAAGAAATTTAGCATTTTATTACGAAGGCAGAGTGATAGAAACTGTCAGTAAGTTTACTTATTTAGGAATGTTTTTTTCTACTGGTTGATCTTAGGATATTTAGAAAATATAAGTGTGTACAAATTTTGTCAATCAATTACAAAACTAAGAGTTTCATCTCATAGATTAAAAATTGAATCTGGCAGATGGGTTAAACCTATTAGATTACCTGTTATTGAGAGAACGTGTGATCTTTGTAGAGTGTTAGAAGATGAATTTCATTTTGTATTAGAGTGTGAACGATTTTCGGAATCAATATATATCTAAATATTTTTGGAAACGTCCTAACATGATTAAATTTATAGAATTAATTAACTCAACAAATAAATTTAGAATTCGTAAATTAGGTATATTTATTTATGAAGCTTTTAAATTAAGAAATCACCTGTTATATAGATTATAACTGTATTTTTTCGAACAACGAGTGTACGTGCGCGGTGCGCGCGCTTGCGCGCTTGCGCGCTTGCGTGTGTATATGAATTAATGAAATTGTTAATAATATGTAAGTCTCTATGTACAGTTGTTAACACCTTCTCAATTGCACATGAATTGCATAATGGCTTGTGAAAGTTATATTGTGATATAATATATACTTACCGTTTTCATATATATATACATATATATGTAGTAATTACTGCACTGCTACCATGTTATACTTTGTATTTGTATCCTCAGGGGCTTTATAGCCTATTGGAAATTTGAAATAAAAGTATCTATCTATCTATGAAAAGTGTTCATAAACAGTTCTTACACCAAATAGAACAGGATTTAGTGCACTTGTTTATTGTTAGTATATGGAACTAAAGAAGGATTAAAACAGGGCCGCTTGAGGTGAACTCGACTAAAGGACATTTTAGTCTTGTGCGTCTAGGCTTGTTTTAAAAGTTGTTGCGTCTCTGTGATCTTCTTTCTCCAAAATATATATCTCATCCGCCTTTCAACACAAATAACGCTACCGAATAAAACTGGAACTATTATCATGTTGAACTGTAATCATAACAGCATAAAAGACTTACGATGCAAGCAAATAATCGCATAATCACAACTCATAATAAGCACATGACAATATGTTGTCGGATCACTGCGACCTACGTTTTCAGAAAAAATGTCACTTACACCTGTCACGTAATTTTGAATGAAATTTTTAATTGTCATAGTTTACTTATTTTGAACGAAATATCTTTCGTTATAGGAACAGGTGCTTTTACCTAAACCTACTGCAAATGCATTGCTGGAAAAACCATGGACATATGAACGACTCAGATGGAATCAAGAGGTTCGTAAACAATATAGTACGAGTAGTTGATCATATTTGTAGAGAGAAAGGGCCATTGGAAGCACAATTGATAATACTGTAGATTTTCTATGTAGTCATTTAATCACTGTTTATTTTATAATTATTACCTACTCATGTCTCATAAAACTAGCATTGCAATGAACTTACATACCTAACATACAAATCGTGAACAATTAGTACAAACATACTTATTGTGTATTATAAATAAATATAGTTTATGTTGCAAGTGCAAAACATTATTTTAAAAACTATTCGATGACTTCTTTATGTAATGTTTTGCTGGAACGTGTTGCAGCATATGTAAAACGTATAACATACACAAGTTGCTCGTTTTAATAAACTTAATGATATCATATATTGATAATTTGTTAATTTCATTTTTTCTTTTAAATAATGATATGCGTAAATAAATAATTATTTGAATCTTTATGAATTCAATACAATTATTATTTATGAATTATTATTTAATTCTAAATGTTTTTTTATCTTTATTATGGATCAACAAAGTTAAGACTAGCTCTAATGGACGAAGTCAAAAATCACTCCGCAATCAACGTGCAACACTCAAAAATTCTTCTAATCGGACCAATTGGAACAGGAAAGTCAAGCTTTTGCAACACAGTATCGTCTGTTTTCCAAGGACATGTAGTTCAGGAAGCAGGATGCGGTACTGAGGGGAAAAGCGTTACGAATAAAGTAAGTATTGCAAAAGACAGTTCCAAGGCGCTATCCCAATTATCACCTTTTTTTATTGTGGTGATGTCATATCTTGCATTTAATTCATCTTTGTAGTTGTAGCTATAAATGCAGCATTCAAGGATCACAGTCAAACACAAACACACACAGAATAAAAACAACAACTGCAAAGATGATTAAAAGGCAAGATATTCCATTACAAACATAAACGCGTTGACAATCTGACTACCGCACAGGAATGGTCAATGGCATAAAAGGCCGCTTGGGTTTAAAACTTGTTCTGGTGCAGTGTAAATAAAGATATCCCCACCAGGTTATATTCTCTAATAAACAAGGCAGCATTAAAAGGCAATATAAGTATAACACATACATGCTCATTTATATATATATATAAAGCGGAGAAAACCACAAAGCAAATACTCAATGATTTGGCAGAAGCCAGAGTAATAAGAGAGCAAATCGTTAAGATCACGACAAGATAAGATTTAAGACAAACATAAAACGCTACTGTCCAAATATGGATTTAGGTAGACGTCATCATAGGGTCCACAGTCTGTCCGGTCATCGCACAATCAAACAGCAAAGCATAGTGGCGAACCACTAAACACGCTGTGCGTTGCAAAATGATAGGGTCATAAACCTTTAACACGTTTTACTTATATTGCCTATTGATGCTGCCTTGTTGGTTAGAGATTAGATCATGGCGGGGATTTCTTTATTTACACTGTCCTGTTTTAATGGGATGAAGTAGGGTAAGTGTGAGGTTTGGTGCACCTTAGAACCGGTTTAAACCCCCAGTGGCCTACTTTGCCACTGACCGTTCCAAGGCGATAGCCCTATTGTCAACCCTTGTTGTGTTTGTGATGTCGTTTGCATTTATTATAACTTTTGCCTTCTTGTTTCTCTGTGTTTGTTTCTGTGTTTTGTGGTTGACTGTCCTCCTTGAATGCTACTTTTTCTTTATATTTCTTTATAAAGATTGTATTTAAGTGATTATGACCAAGGATCTTTCGATATGCATTAATTTCCTGCTGAATTAGTTTTTAGCTATAGAAATATTACGAATATTAAAGTCCTCATAACGATTACTAGCTCTAGTAATAATAATAAGTTGAGAATCATAGACCCTTCAGAACAGCTCGATGAATATCCTCATCGGAGTGAGGATAATTAAAAATATTAAAATTAAAATTATCTCTCCTTTCGTAGATGTTACTTAATATTCCATTTGTAATAAAGAGACGAAATCAGAAAGGAAACCGCGACATCATCAGAAATATTAGCTTTGTTGAGCTGAAGCTCTTTTGGATAAATAGTATTAATCATATTAGAAAAGAAAATATTGTCAATGTTGAATATGTCATCCAGATACCGAGATGGTGTCATTAAAGGCTTCAGTTACATTTGCCTGAGTATCTGATGAATGAATGAACACGGAATCGCTTTCATAGGAATTCAAAAACAAGAGGTGCATTGTTCGTACCCATAGGGTCACAAACAATTTGTCTACAACGGTAGTTCCACACCTGACAAAAAAATATTATCTAATAGGAAAATGAGTGCTTCACACACTTCTTGGCAAGTCCACATAGTGTAATTGTCTAAATTGCAGTTAGTAAAAGAACGCTTTAATATTGTTACAGACCAAACATGTAGTTTTTTTCTCTTTCTTTAGCAAAAGTTGTTTGAATAAGAGAAATGAATTTGTCTATGATAATGTGATGTGGTAAGCTTGCATAAAGGGTTAAAAAAGCATAAGTACTTACAGATGAAAATGGACGCTTATTGACAATTTTATCAAGAACGTCTCCTGAATATTTAATGGACCAACATAAATCCCATAAATCTCATGCGCTTTAGCAGAATATTGTTTAACGTGATCTTTAACGGCAGTAATACATGTAGTTAAATGTTTGGATATGTTTGCCCTGGTGCAGGCACTAAAATTTGAAATAAATCGGGCTTTATAATGCTATTTATGTAATTTGGGAAACCAGTACATAGTTGGAAGCTTGTTTCGCCTTTCGTGTATACCAGTACTTAAACGAAGTGCACCGGGTAACAACATCATCCTGAGAACATTGAACTTGGGTATACGAATAAGTGCTCCCGGGTTCCAGCGATAAAACCTTGACGTAATGTAAGCGTCAAACAATAATTACATTATCAGCTGCTTTATCAACAGGAACTAAAACAAATTTATTGTGACAATGTTGAATTGTAGATTACGAAACGAAAATCTAGGTCTCGGAGAAAGTAAAGAGATTTACCATTATACAAGTTAATAAGGGTATCTTTAATTTTAAGTATTTTTTTTTTCAAATAGAAAGGGAGTTCGGGTCCGCATGTACTATACGGCACTATTTTATACTAAACTCAATGGATTGCGCGATTGGAGCACGACATGCATTAAAATCAATATTTGAAAGTAATTTATACTTCGGACCTTTAGAAAATAAATACCTAATACGTTTATCTATAATATCAAAATTACCAGTGATTAAATGACCTGACGGAGCAGAGCAAACTTTTGATTCATTACATTCACAGTCCTTAGGAGTGTTATTTTCTATGTGGAAGCAGTTTTAGAAAATTAATTTGTATGAAACTATTGTCAGCTTCCTCATCGATCAATTGAAGTGAAGAAATGGGCAAAGAGAGGTGAGACGTGAGCAATATTATGTTAATCAGCGACTGACATAGTTACGCGCGATTTACGCTTGATGTTATCATAACGTCTATGACCATGAGACCCAGATTTACGTTTACGAATGGAAAATATAGGAAAGGTGTCAATATTAAGTTCTTTTGAAATAGTTCCTTGTTGATAAATATTATCATTTAGACCCAGTGGATATGGTGTCCTGAATCTTTTCATTCACTTTAGTTTATCAATATGTCTAGCCAAGTCGCGTGACTCGCATCAATGAACACTGATCAGCAGATAGATTATTTTTGTTTCACATCATTTAGATTGATTTATTTTTAATATAAACATCGTCCTTTTTCCAGTACAAGGAATATCGAGTGACATTTGGAAGTGATGAACCACCTTTACCGTTCCTGCTGTGTGATACTCGTGGTATTAGCAAATCGAACGGAATTAGCCCCGAGGAACTGGAATATTTTCTCGGTGGATATGTACCAGATGGATATGAAGTAATTAATTTTACATACTTAACACGTTGAAAAACGCACAATATACTTAGGCCTTTACATTATTCTTACTGTCTTGTAATACTGGAGTTGATGTAGGCAAATATTACCTGGAAAATTTGAATAATTAATACACTTTTATGAATCAAGTAAATTAAATTATATGGCAATACTGGTCTACATTTTCCTTTCCACATAGATAAATAAAAAAAAATGAAGCTGATATCAAGAAATTGGTACAACCCCACTGTAGCAACCACGGATCACGTCCATTGTTTTTCTATGACTTCGTCTTGCAACACAACAACAACCTAACGTTATATATGATGAAACATGTTATAAATAGTATACTATTTTAATATTAAATTTGATTATTGTGTTATGATAACGATACGTGCATTAAACGAATTTGTAATAGTATTGTGGGATAATTGTGTCTTCTATTCTTCGACCTTTAGTTTAGTTTATTGGGAAATTCACAATGACCCAATAAACTAGTGATAAGGTATATATATATGAGCCGCAACACACGAAAACGTCCCTTCGGACGTTTGGACGACAACGTCATAAAGTAACAATTTATGACGTCGGCCGGTAATCAAATAATTACTAGTCAAATTGCTCGTCACTTCCGTGGTTTACTTATTATATCATAGGGAATATGTTTTGGTAATATAAATAGTTGATGCGATAGAAAACGGTAATTGTTTATGTTTTGTGTTGTTATTTAATAAACGACGTCATCTAAGATGCCGACGTCAACGTTAAAATTAATGGCGAGTACAAACTTTAACTTTCAAATTGAGATAAAATCAGTTTTAATTAAGATATCAACTTAAAATAAAGAGATTTTTAAAGAAAAAATCACCGTGTTTCATAAACATAAAAAACATAAAATGTCAAAATTTTGTCTGAAGGGACGTTTTCGCGTATTTTGGCTCATATATATTTTAACAAGACCCAGCAAAAATGTTGGGTCAGACCCAGTATAATGATTTGAAAATAAAAGGCGTTAACAGTTGAATTACCCGTTAAGTTACGAATATATAGGCATACATAAGTACCCGTAGGTGTATTTAATTCATAAAAAAAATACCAAAAATGTATATTCACACTATTTCATGGTGGTCTTAATAAATGTGTTCAAATTGAGAGACCGAGTATCCTGGTGACTTTAAGTATATATATGATATATGTATATATGTATATAGTTTTAAAGACACCAGTTTATTGCGTCAAAAATGATTTTTACACTCGATATATTCCTTTACCTTGTTATTGGGTCCTCAATCTGCCTATTGGGTCTTGACTCAACAATACATGGATGTTTAACAGAACTACATTTACCTAATTAAGCCTCTCGCACATAACTTATTTTACACGTGTATTGGGCCCCTGAGTAGGGGTTATCGCCCCTTCATAATTTGCTAAGTGTGTATATATATACTGTTTATTCAATCAGAGGTCAGAGTTCATGACCCAATATATTGGGAACATCACAATGACCCAATAAACTAGAGATGCGGTATATATATATATTTTAACAAGACCCAGCAAAAATGTTGGGTCAGAACCAGTATGATGGTTTGAGAATAAAAGGCGTTAACAGTTGAGTCACCCGTTAAGTTAAGCAATCTTGTCCCAATCAACAAAATTCATAAAATATTATAATTCGGCAATACATTTCCCTGATATATTCACTAACATGATTTTGGACCATTGGGATGTCTTCAACTATTTACTCCTGTTTTAAATAACATACGTGTGAAAAGATCTATCATAATTGATCAGACTGAGTGTAGTTGGTATTTGAAACTTTGCCCATTACGGACGCATTTGTTTAATAACTTTAGAGTAAAAATCGACACAGAGTGAAAATAGACTTAATATAAATATATATATATCAAGTGTGTTTGCATGCGTGTATGTGTGTGTGTGTGTGTGCGAGCGTGCGTGCGTGCGTGCGGTGCGTGCGTGCGTGTGTGTGTGTGTGTGTCCTATTTCCTTTATACCAATATGTTTATAATGCACTAGTGCAATAATCCAATCGTGTCGTGTACTTAGTTGTTTATTCTCCTGGTAATAAAACAAACTTGGACATCCATTCTTCAACCCTATAGATTTTGCTTTTTGCAATAAAATGTTATAGATTTGTATCTCGTCTGATCAATAATAGAGAGCATCCTTATATACATAGGAGACATAATTTTGTTTCAAAATCTAGTTAAATCAAAGCACTAAAAGTGCTAAATGGGGCGGGGTTTGTGTAACGGACAAAATCTTAATAAGATGAACATATCATGAATAAAAAAGTGCAGGACAAATGTATAGAAATGGGGGACAATAGCGCCCGACGCGAGTTGTTCTTGCCATTTTTGCATCTTGTCAATTTGGATTGATTAATTTAAACAAGGCAAATTTTGTAGACACAATTGGTATATTGTCATTTGGAATACATACATAGTTCGTCTTAGTTTATTTCAGTTCTTCTCATTACATTAAGTTCATGAAAACCCGGAGGCACTATTTATCTACGCGGAGGCATATAATTTGAATGCTGTTTGGCTGCCACTTATGTGCTATTTTTAGCTCAAAAATCTGGCTAGCCTTCAATTGTTGGTATACTATTCTGTTGACATTGCAGCGGGGAGCAAACTACCCGCTGCAATGTCAACAGAATCGTATACCAAAAAATCGGAGTGTATAGTTGATGTGAGCGGCTTTGTATCTAATCACTGTAATAAAAGGGTTTGATCAGCTTTAGAAACATAGATATTTACCTTAAGCCTTAAGAAAATAAGAAAATGCAAAAGACCATTCCTGAAATAATGCGTGAAAATATATATTCAATGGATTAGAGAAGAAGACTTTTAAGGGTGTTTCCCAAAATACTTTCATTCACGTTCATTCACGTTTTGAACCACAGGACGGTTTAGTGGTTTTACACAGGGCCCTCAAACAACAAAAGTAGTAGTCGAACAGGAAATGTAGCATTCAAGGACCACAGTAAAAAGGCCGTTTGGGGAACCAGGTTTAAAATTCACTCTTACCCTATTGTCATCCAAATAAAACTGAGCAGGGTAAATAAACATCATATGTCTGTATGATCCTGAAATACTTTTAATAAATCGTAAGATTAAAAAATGCCACCAGGAACGTTCATGTGGGATAAGGAGATCTCTCCAGTGGAGTGCGTTGCAATTATGACCGGGGTTTTGCCGAGTCCCTGACTGAAAGTCGATGTATTTGTAGTATGGAAATAGCTCAGATTGGGAAAACCCCATCGCATATGAATCATAAAATAGGACACCATCGGATCATCTATGTGATGTTTAGTCAGAAGAGGTTTTGGCACTATGCGATGGGATCCCATTGTACCATCCTATTGTGCTCCTACCATCGATATAATTGTACCACATCTTACATTCGTATTGTGATCGTGCCATTGTATTATCATATTGTGCCATCTTTTTGTGTCATCATAGTATAGCATTTTATCAGCGTGTCGTGCCATCGTAGCATCTACAAAGACACGTTTCATACGATGATCCTCGTATGATGGTTTTAACTAAACTCGTTTCATACCGTTGATAATGGTAAAATACAACTCATATACATAATGCTCATACTCATAAACTGCAAGTCATTTAAACATTATTTATTTTCAGTTCAAAGATAGACACATATCTATAAATTCACCAGAATTGAAAAATAAACCACCACCAGCACTAGAAGACAAAGTTCATTGCGTCTGCTTTGTCTTTGACATCAATATGGTCATAGGGTTAGAAGATGACTTGATAACACAATTCAAGGAGTTCTTATCGAGGGTGCGCTATGAAGGTAAACGTTGTCCTATAAGTATGTATGCAAAAATGCTTACTTTTGCTGGCCAAATGCCAGATAAGTAAAGTAGCACATTGTCCACAAGTCATCTTCGACAATTGCACATAAATTCACACATTTGGCACATGTATGTATACTACACTTCTTCATATATAAGGAGGACGTTTGAAAGTCCGATCTTGTTTTCTTTTATTTAAAATAATACCGATTAGTTTGGTCAAGTCATGTTATAATTAACTAATTTTTACTACATTACGTCTGGTCACAAATCTGGTCACAAATCTTAGTGCGCTATCAAACTTAAACTACGTACACAACATAGTTGTACAAATCCATATACTGACTGACAGACTGACTGGCTTACTGGCTGATTGATTGATTTACCATTGATTGATTGATCGATCGATCGATTGATTGATTTGTTATTCATGTATTTCACTCACTATGAAACTGTTTAGCGGATTGAGATCAACCATTAAATAAACCTTGTTACGAGTAATGTCTTATTAAGAGAGTGCATCCACTCTATAATGATTTCTATAACACTATAACACTATAACGTAAGTTGTACGGTAAGAAATGTTCAGTTACTTCCAAGATGGCGGACGAAAACGTTTCCCCGAGGTAGGTGCTGAACCTTATCATGTATTGTACATGTATGTTAACTGACTGAATATTTTCCTGTCCCTTTCAGCAAAACTCTGATTAAGAATTTGCTCTGTCTGCGGCAATAAATGTGTTCTGTTTTGCGGTTTAAAAAATAACATTTTATACAAAAATACCACGTTGGCGTGACTTTCAAATTGAGTCGAGGAAATTTTATAAAATCGAATCTCTGCCAGATAAATGCTAGTCTATTTTACCGTTGATTGCCACTACTTGGGTAATTTGAACATGTTCTTTCTGACAGTCAAATGCTTTCTAGGAAATGTCTATGAATACCTAAGAAAACAGCTTCCGTGAATGACCCACTGTATGGTTCAGTCCCATTCACAATTCAATTCATGGACTGCCGTTTTATATTTATACAGATTCTGTACGGTTAAGTCACAATTCATTTAAACACTAATGGACGAAGGCCAAGTAAGCTTATGGGATGACTTGTTGTCCGTCGTAGGTTCGTTCGTATGGAAATATGCCAGATATCAAATTTGACCCTTGATCAGACTGGACATATTTTAGAAGGCCAACTAATGTGAAAACGTGATCGGAGCCTTCACAATAGGCTTTGTTTTAATATTCCTAAGTGACATAGCTTCAAGAAATATTGTTGACGCACACATAATCGTCAGCAGATATTGATAACCAGACATGGTCTTATGCAAGGGGGCTAACGCAGTCCACGCTTATTTTACTGAATGGTTCATCAAATGCAGGCATAGGTTGAAGATGGGCTTTGGGAATCTTCTGATTGGGTTACCATTTGACATGTATGACAAGACCTGCAGTATTGTGAAAATCCTTTTTGAGACTTGAACACTAAAAATGACACAAAATCTTGTGATATGTCTTATTGACGCCAAGTGACCAAATATAGGAGTTTCATAGGCCAAACTGAGAATTTCCTGACGATATGCACTAGGAACCACAATTTGGTAATTGACAGTCCATTCATCATCGGAGGGGACATCAGGTGGTCGTCATTTTCTCATCAGGATCCCATTTTTAGTAAAATAACAAACTGGACTTGTGGAATTTCTTCTTCATTAACGGCCCTATCAATAAACCATAGATCTCAGGATATCTATGCTGTTCACTTATAAATTCAAACTAAAAGAAGGAGAATGATTTGGTGAATGTTATTTTAACTGTAGTCCGTCTGAGATTCAGATGAGCTAATATCATGAGTTGTGTTAACCTCTGTATTACAAGACTGACCAATAAAAGTGTCAGCGAAGTTAATGCCAGAAGAAAAATCATGCTCATTGGCTTGTTTGTCATAGCTCGAGTAACTGCAAAAGCCGGATACAAATCGGGTATTTCCTTTTCAACGGGATCAGGGAATTGATCCAATTAAGGCTTGTCAGGTACAAGTGGAATAACCACGATCATATCTCCAGATAGGTTATTGCCTAGTAACAAATGGGCACCCTCAAATGGCAGGGAAGATCTTATTCCCACAGCCACAGGTCCAGTAACCAAATATGATGACAAATAAATAGTATGGAGAGGGACAGTCAAATAACCGCACTCTATCCCTTAAATAAGTACACCAGTCTTCTCAGAAAAATATAGGAGATTGAGAAGCTTCTGTATCACGTAATGTTTTAATAGGGGCATGTGTGGTTGAAAAACTAATACGTGATATAGAACCTTTAGACACGAATGGTTCATTATCTCCATAACAGAATCAGACTGGAATGTCTTGCCCTCGAAAATTGCATTGTTCCAACACAAGACTGGGGTTTAGACCTTAAAGAGATGAGACGTATAGGTTTTGAACCTTCATTTTGTTGTTGCTTCCTTTTCAAAGTAAAACACGCAAAAATGAGGTGACCCTTCTTTTGTCTTTTTGCAATCATTGAAAGTAATTTGAGATAAGGATTTTTGATCAGTGTTCTCATTAGATGCTAGATGTTTAGAAGTACTAGTACTTAATGTACCCGACTGAGATTTAGAAATACTGCCGTACGAGTGTGAGGGTTTCTTAAATGAAGAATGCTGCTAAGACCTTGATTTTTTTACAACAGAAGCGTGTAAGTTAGCGAATAATCATCCGCCAAACGTGCAGAATCTTTCAAAGTTTCAGCCTTTTGCTCATCTAAATAGGTTTTAACATCATTGTTAACGTACCTTTTGGACTCTTCAATTCAAATAATTTGCCTTAACGTATCATGATTGCGTTCAATTTTCTTAGATGTGCACCATCTATCAAATAATTGTTCTTTGGTTCGAGAAAATTCAACGTGTGTTTGATCACTTTCTTTCTTACAATTTCTAAACTTCTGCCTTCATGCCTCTGGTACCAATTCATAAGTTTTTAAGATAATATATTTAACGGTTTGGTATGAGGACCTTTGCTCTACAGTTATCTGAGTGTAAACCGCACGGGTTTTTCCAGTTAAAACACTCTTTAAAAGTTATATCCAATGTTATATTGGCCATTTCAAATTTTCAGCAATTATCTCAATATGAAGATTTTTTTTATCAAATTCCTTTTTTTTTAAAAAGGCGGTACTAATCTAATATACTTAGTAACATCAAGCGTAGACGTTGATTGGGTGGTTTTAAATGAGTCGAACTCCTCCTTGATAGGCGTAGCAACAAACAGTTTGACTGTAGCTTGTTTCACTCTATATAATATTGCTTTTTTTTGATTTTATTATTTATTTATTTATTTTATTATTGCCAAAAGCAATGTATAAATGATTAAAGCAATGAAATATTTTCTATCCCGGACGATCCCCAATTTTCTGTTACACGTTTTAAATGTAACGAGAAAGGAAGCAACACAAACATATACTTGACACATTTATTCACATACAATATTCACTTGTAGAATATACAATCCCGATTTTCATTAATATCCAATTTTTAAATTAAGTCCGAAAAAAAGTGTCGAATGTTCCTTTAATTCACATTTATTTAACAAGTGTTTCTTAAGTCCGACACAGTAAGTGTCTCTTTAATCCAAAACAATACGTGGCTCCTTAATCCAAATCAACAATTGTCCTTTCAGTCCAAATTAATTTCCAATATTTCCGATTAAGTCCAAATATCCAAATTCACTGCTATTATGAATGAGCACAATACGTATTAAATCCTCTCACAATTATATTTTTGAAAGCATCCACATATAAATTAACTTTAATGAAGAATACTGAAACTGATCTGCTGAGCTCTCCCGGATTCTGTTTATATACGGTCATAGACTGTTCCAAAAGCTTCCCCTCTAAACTCATCCAGTGAGAACAGTCCACATCATCATGAATGCATTTGCATAAATAATACATCTATTTTAATTGTAGCTATTCTTCTAGGTCCAAAGCAATAATAAATTTACAACTGATCTCATCATCTGTTACCACATCTATATGATAACAATATCATGTTTGCGTTCTGGTTCAATGATTGTCGACGGAGTTATGTTCCTTTCTCAGTTTATGTTGTCGCCGATACTCCTCCTAAACCGCTTGTCGGATTATGATAACCTTTTATAGGAAGCATTGATATGGTGTGTAGTTGTGAATGTCGCGTTTGTTTTCCGGTTCGATGATGGTTATGGCCCTTTGACATTTTAGCTATAAAAATGCACTTCCAAACATAACAAGCCTGTGCTCTATCCACGATGAAATTTATCTACACTAGGTTGTACACTAGTGTAGACATTTGTTTTTTTCTCAAAATAAACCCTCCAGATATTATGAGATATTAAGCAAACTTACACAGAAGTTATAGATCTCGGACATGTTCTATAACCAGCTAGAAAAGCCTTTGAACCAGCCGAATTACATCTTCTATATATGAGCTATATGCCATCGTGTTGGCAAAATATCATAATTTCGCCTTGTGGGCACTCTACCCCATCCATTTTTTATACGATCTGAAGCAAACTTTAACACTAGTTATATAACTTCCAGATCTCGGACGTGTTCTTCAACCACGTTAAATACAACCGCTAATATCTGAGTTATTTATTCTTGAAATTCGCAGTTTTTCATTGTGCTAATTAGATTTTTCTTACGTTTTAGATCAT
This sequence comes from Cyrtodaria siliqua, assembly GCA_037043455.1. Classification (NCBI taxonomy): domain Eukaryota; kingdom Metazoa; phylum Mollusca; class Bivalvia; order Adapedonta; family Hiatellidae; genus Cyrtodaria; species Cyrtodaria siliqua. The sequence goes on along the minus strand of JAWPHD010015706.1, from coordinate 8,355 downwards.
CGCGAATTTGGGGGTGATTTTGACTCAACCTTCACACATTATGCTAATTTTCTTGTATGCCATATGCCCATATTTCTCTCAGCAGATTTCTAGATAGGTAGATCATATCATTAAGAATAAGTAAGTGAATCTTAGTTTGGACTTCATTTTGAAAAGTGACAAACTAGAAAGCTTGAAAATATAGTACAAGACTCAATGAGATCTGGTACACCAAAAACGCGGCATAATGTGAATTTTAATTTTCTCTCGGATTCTTACCTAAACAGTATTTTACTTTTTGGAGTATACGTCCGACAAGAAATACTTCACGGTGTTTTAAAACTACTTTTTTGGCATATTTTTTGTCTCGGAAAGCTGTAATTTGGAGTTTCACATTTTTGAAGTCTTTCGATAATGACATATTCACAGTAAAACTAGACTTGTTTTGAGTTAAAATGCAGATACTTCTATTAAAAATGATTATTCAGCATTATAATTTGCAAAAGTTGGCACCACTAAATCCTTCCCTTACCCCCTAAATTGGACTTTCATTAGATCATTGCGGGGATTTCTTTATTTACACTGTCTGTTTTAATGGGATGACAGTGGGGTAAGTGTGAGGTTTGGTGCACGCGCGTGTGTGTGTGTGTGTGTAGTTCTAAGGTTTATAGTCCGTCCGCCAACGAACACGTCAAGGTAAACCTGACGCGATGGGCACAATAAAGTCTGGACTTTTATCTGTGTGTTGTTGTGTGATGTGTGATGATATGTCTACTTGAAGCAGCGAACTCAATGGTTTCTTTATAGTGCTACCACACTGGAATACCACGCCGTAGTAGACATGATACCCCCACCCACCCAGTCACATTATTCTGACACTGGTCAATCAGTCGTAGCACTACCCATTATTTGCTCGTCAGGCAAGGGTTACAAGTGACTACTCCATTTTTAAAGTCTTTGGTATGACGCGGTCAGGGGACTCGAACCCACGACCTCCCGAATGCAAGGCAGACGCTATAACCACTACACCACAATGCTTCGGTGTTTGGTGCACGCTAGAACCGGTTTAAACCCCCCAGTGGCCTACTTTGCCACTGACCGTTCCAAGGCGGTAGCCCTATTGTCAACCCTTTTGTGTTTGTGATGTCGTTTGCATTTATTATTACTTTTGCCTTCTTGTTTGTCTGTTTGCGTGTTTGTTTCTGTGTTTTGTGGTTGACTGTCCTCCTTGAATGCTACTTTCCCTGTCCGATCTTTTTATATTTCTTTCTTAGAAAATGTCAAAGCGAACTGTGAGCAAAGTATGCTGTCCAGTCATAGAAACAACGTTTAATCACAAATCTAGTACCATATATGCATTTAGGAGTAATTGGGATGTTTATATATGCATGTAGTGTCACCAAATTAAGGTGTGATGCCCCAAATGCACCAAATTGCCTTGTAAATCAGGTTTTGGCTTGAAATCAGCTAATTTTGCATTTAAAGAGCACTTTTGTAGGCTAAACCTCTAGATTTCTTTGTGTTTTTTGACTTGTTTAAGCCTTGTATCAATTAGACCAAGTACAGATATGCATAATGTTACTTTACATAACAGTTAAAGAAAGGTAAAACTGTGAAAATTGTTACAGATTTTTGTCGCTCAGTTCATTTTTGAAACGCCCATATCTTGATCGATACTCAGCAGATTTGCCAAAATGTATGATGTTCTTTGCGTTATATATCTCGTGTAATAAAATCAAGCACCTATGAAAACTATAACAATAATTAAAATCTTTATATTGGTGTGCAATGTACTAAATCCGCCATCCTATATATGTCTAATTTATCGGTCAATGGTCCGATTAATGGTCCGATTAGTTCGGTTCTGGAATGCTCTGGTTGATTGAAAGTGGTGTATGATTGCTTTTATCTAGGTGCGTCTCTGTAAACTCCTTTAAGTAATGTATATATGTACATGCTGTGCACTGAATACAGATGCCAGATTTGAATGGATAATGATTGACTACTCTCCGACTGTTGTTTTTGAGGATCACTTCAGATTTATACAGATTAATACTGTCGATTTTTAGCTCGAATATCTATTACAGTTAGAAGATATATTTTCCTAATTCACCTGCCCGTTGTATTAACATCATGGTTTTTGACACAATACAAATATTAGATGATCAATTCAGGCATTCATCCGAATAATATCATGTTTTTATACACAGCAATAACAAAAACTCTGATCAAAACAAATAGTCTTAAAACCTGCTTATATAACATGATAAGTATGCATTTTTTATGAAATTAATGTCAAACAATATAAGGAATTAAATGTATTGAATAGATTATAAAACAAAATCCTAACCTATAAACGTCAGAACCTTGAATCCGACTCAAAAAATAAACGTCGGAGATATATACGTCTCATGTTCACCTTGTCCATTAAGGTACACCGTGACTGATCTCCTTAATGAAACGATCCGAATTAATTCAATGACAATATCAAACTCATCATACATTTCATTGTTTATACAAGTAAAATGTATATTTAATTTAACTTAATTGTGTAGGTTTTAACAATGTTTTTATAATAATAATAGTAAATAATTATAACAATAATAATAATAGTTATAATAATAATAACGCTAAAAATAAACAATGCATTATGAAGGATAATAATTTCTTCCAGATATCTTTAAAGCTTTCTAATTTGATGATAAAGATTCTAAATCACACAGAAGACATATTATTATAAAGTATGCAAAGTTGATATTTGTTTATTATTTCAGGTATTCCCTATGTAGTGTTGCTGACAAGAATTGATACGTTCTGCCCAGAAATCATCAAGGATGGCTTGTCAAATGTATTTAAAAGTGTCAGTGTGCTAAACATGTTCGACAATGTGTCAGAGAAGCTTGGTGTCCCTCGATGTAATATTACACTCGTGCAAAACTACGAACTCAGTAAAGACCTAATAGACGAAATTGATATCCTTGCGCTTTTGTCACTGAGACAAATGTTGCGTGCATGTAAAGATTACCTACGCAAGGTGCCTCAACTACGCAATGTGCTTCAAAAAAAAAACACTGACGACTAACTGACCTCTGTGCGTCATGTGCGTGTTGTACATAGTTATTCCTATATTTCATTTCTATTAAATATCAATACAATCTAGTAGAATGAAACGACATGTTGAGACATAATGGACATGCACATACCATAGAGAGATATGAAACTTCATATATTGAAAAGCCTAACTATCGCAACTGTAAGACTGTTTGGTCTAAATAAATCACGAAACGATCACAAACATGGACATATTATATTTAATACTTACAATAGAATCAAAGTTTGAAACACATCAATCAAACCCATAAAAAACGGAATGAGAAAGCGTTTGTGATTCGTTAACAGTTGGGCATAATAGAAACAAAATAATATAATTTTAAACTGCAGAATACAAATATTGAATTAAAACACACACCGAACAAATGTGTTTTATAGCAATGTTTCATGTACGCGTTATAAAAAAGTATATAATCAGTTTAATAATTGTAAATCAGGTGGGGCGAGCACGGAATGAATTAAAACAGGTTTTGTACTAAACATAGTTATAAGGTAAATCACCACGATATACTTTCTCAAGTATTGCTATGATAAGTCCTATCAGATCGTAACGAAAGAACTGCATTAAAAGTGCAAATGAGAAAATGTGTTGTATCAAACATACTAGGAAGATAATACATGATAAAATGTCGCAGTTGGGAACTTTCAGTTGAGAACGTGATGTAAAATTTAAACAGCAATAACTAAATGCATACCATATTTTAACTACTATTTATTATTTATAACCCATTTAACTTACATTATTAGAGACGTCCACCTGAAAATATACATCAATATGTATACATATGAGTAAAGTGATGTTATCATATTTATTTTTATTAAAGCATCTTTAGTTTATAACATTGCCCTTTTTAAAATCACAAGCCATACTTATAGTCCTATTTCTCTTACTATAGAATGATTTCAGAAATGGCTACCGTCTTATTAACGGTCTGCGTATATTAAACATGCAGTTAAATACTATATAAATCCATAGTTTATTATTACGTTTCATATAGGATTCATTTCAATGATATTAGCAAGCATTGTTAATGGTTGTATTTGCATGTATAAATTAATGGGGAAAAGGTATATGTTTATCTCATTTTAAATGTTGTGTAGGTCTTTTGTATTTAAACCTCTATTTTTCAAAGCAGACTTTTGTTTTAAGTATTTTACATTTAGCTCTCCTAAATCTATGGTCCGGAGTGTTCTAGTGTGACCTCTCATCGGCAGGTTCATCCGTCAAAAAATCACTTAAAATATAGATTGACCTTCACTTACAAAATAGATTGACCTTCTTAGATGGTCACAGTCACTTAACGACCGAAGCATTTAAAACTCTAAATCTCACGAAATGTTGGAAAGAATTTGACAACATAGTTTTAAGACAAATCGTATAACGTATTATAGTCACAAAGTTTGATCATATTAAGTACCTGAGGTCAAACACCTCTTCTGCCAAACAATTGAGTTAATGACATTTATATTTGGTATCTGTATCAAGTGTTTACCAAAAACGTGCCTGTCTAAAAAAATGCCAGATCCTAGGGATCACTTAATTAGGTATAGAGATGTTGGAAACTTTTTAAACTTTTACTTTCCGTTTAAATGACAAGCGCATTTTGCGTGAATATCTTTCAGTTGTGCATGAAGCATATGTTTTACATTTACGTAGAACACGGTTTGTTAACAGACCGTAAGTATAGACCAAAAGCGCTCTACCTATCATCAAACAAGATTAAAATTAACAAACGCAGATAGGTTTACATGAAACGAGAATTTGCATAACCGTTACGTGGTCCGAGTATTAACTTTCATACCCCATCCAACCCCTTCTCCAAGAAGCGAAAACGGGATTGGCTGGGGTATGAAATAAAACTTTAATTTCGGCTTAAAAGGTTTGCATGTTGTATAATTGAAGCATTTAATAGGTAATTTTAAACAAGTTATCACATTTTTTCAGTAAATAATGTTTTTAAACATGCTTTATTGTCGAAATATCCGTTATAAAATCTTACTAATATAAGCTTTCCCATCGCTTAATTGAATTAAGGCGGGACCACGCAATGCTGGCCATACATATGGGATATTATGGAACATGCATACTCATAATGGTCCCCGGAATGCTACTGTAAGCAATACTCTATTGCATTTGACAGAATAGTTTATTTTTATAAGCAGCACCTATACAAAGAGTATGAAAGGAATATTCAGAAATATATAACCCATTTGAGGCCAACTGATCGGCAATAGTAGCACCTATATCAAGAGTATGTAAGGAGAATATATAACCCATTTGCGGCCAACTATATCGCAATGACGAGTTCGATGAAGGCTGGGTGAATATAGCCCCTTCTACAACCGATACACAAATGTATAACACTCCATGTATTCAAGCATTACTCTAGACAAATGATAGAGTAAAGGACAACAAATGGTTTGAGTCTTTTTTAGTGGTAATAAAAGTTTAAATACAGTGCAGCAGCAGCTGAAGCTTTTCACGCGCACACACCGCTTAACTCACTTTTGAGTTTCAAGTGTTTTAACACGAAGTAGTCCCAATTTGCACTCACGTGCAGTTACGCGGAAATTGCAGTTGTCTTTTAAAAAACGTTAGCTTAAGCCAATTGTGAATGCAAAAACAACACAGACAATGAATAAAGTAAGTTTATACGTTAAACATCCCCATAGCATTCGTTTTGACCACTACTGGCATATTTTGCATAGCCTAAATCGCTGTTCAAATGTGAAGATCGGAAATTTTGAGTTTTTGAAACTGCAAAATTGCCGATTTCTCAAAACGGTCACAAAAAATGGGTAATCACCAATTTGGCTTAAACTAACAGGAATGATAGATCAGTACCTCCACTACCTTTTCTGAAAATTTCGGCAAAATTCATGACTACCCATTTTTTGAGACCGTTTTGAAAGATGGTCACCCTTTTTTCTCACTCAAAACACACATTATTCAAAATGGCGGCTACAAGCTAAATAAGCAAAACTGAAAATCAATAACAGAAACGTAAAACATGAATATTTTCTACTCCCGGATATAGTTATTTCCTGCCCCGGATAAAATGTCAGTAAGTCAACCTTTAAACACTTTCCTGCCTTTCCTTTAGCATGTTTACGGTAAAAATCAGCGACTCTGGGCGCTTATTAAAATTCGCAACTATACTATAGGCCTAGTCGGCAGTAATTTGTTGTGTTGATTTACGGTTGAATGTACTATGGATAATTGCAAGTGAATACTTCTCAATTCCAGGATTTAATGAGCAAAAAGACAGACCTATCCATGTGTTAACTATTGTTATGGGTGAATGATGTAACAAATAATTGTAGAACATCTACTGTCAACGCCCGAGTCAAGGTCATATCATGTAGTCTCAATGTAGACCACATGAGTCATGTCACGTTCGCCTCGATTAGGGACACCGACAACTTTGGTGAATAGACATATAGGAAAAACAAAGGTTGAAAGGTATGTACAGCACTCGGTACTGACCCATAAATGTGTTTTATTTCGTGCATGTTCATGTTTAGTGTCTCGATCCGTTAAAATTTAATAATGATATAGCACTGATGTATTATTTCTATGATGAGACCCTTTCAGTGGGGTCTATGTTCACTGAAAATATGACCCAATGTTCCCCAAATATATTTTGCTTTGTTCTCCAAAAATATTTTTCCATTTATTTTTATTATTATGTTCCCTTGTTCCCCAAAATATTACCAATAACAGACAATGTTTCATTGTTCCCCAAAAATAATTGGCCTTGTCCCCAAACCCCCTCTATGACCGCAGAGCAGAAATGCACCGTTGGCATTGCCACCTCCCTTCATCTTCCCCACCCACACCACCCCCGCCCCCCTCCACTGCCCAAAGTTTGCATATAGCTACAGCAGTACTGTAAAGGATTAACACATCTACCGTATGTATGTATGTATAAAAAAACAATTGATTTTCTTTCAGGGATCTTTGCAGATGTTGCCACCTTCTGTCAAGTGGCATCTGCCACCTTCTGTCAAGTGGCATCTGCCACCTTCTGTCAAGTGGCATCTCCAAGTTCCATCTCTGAGACTTAGCCTAGTCCTGGGTAAGCTAAAGCTATAAACTTTAATATATTTGACCCCTGTGATATAGGTTAATTAAGCTAATATTATGGCAATATTTCGAGCCACCCCAGAGAGTGGAAATCAAAAAATGTACCTAAGCTACTCGATCTATCTTACTAGCAAATGTTAACATTTCGAGCCGCCCCAAATTCGGGAATACATTTTTATGGTTCTTTAAAGTGGTTTTTATAAATGAAGATTTTAATAAGCTTGAGAAACATTAGATTTATTTGAGTGGCAGAATCCGATTTGTAGATTTTTTTATTATTCTCATTAAAGTAGCCATCCCGCCAACAACAGTCAAATTTTTTAAACATTATGTACACTGTTTCTAAACCTACTGATGACGAAGTATATATATATATATAACTTACATATTTTGAGAAACCAACCTCATACATACACAGTATAAACGGCTTTAACCAGCCGGACCAAACCCAAAACTGGAGTGTCGAATTACGAGTTACCATCATTTTACGGATATTCAATCACGGGTATTCTAAGAACCTATTAATAAACCTATACTTTTAATCAGCGCATATACATTGTTATATGGATAGAGTTTCGATAAACGGTTTTCTAGTGCAATTTTGTAGTTATTTTGGCGGGATAGCTACTTTAAAAAAAAAAGAGGAGTGCCTAACTATAAGTATAATTGTCCCAGTGTCCCAGCTCTTAGGGATACTTTACTTTTTTGTTTGTTTTGTTGAGATATTGTGAAATTCCATCACATAAAACAATGGATACACATGATACAACATGAAAGTTTCTCTGTGATGTTGTCACTTTACAGCGATATTATTAAAGACTGCCCCAGTTAAATTACAAATAAAAGGACACTTTAAAGGGACATATGACAATCTTGAAGATTTTGTCGAACATTAGTATCACAGTTTATTAGTCCAGTATCAACATGATCAATTTCACTTTAAAACTGCTTGCATATAATTAAATAAAATTTAGATGTATTATTTGTCTTCGTTATTCTACCATAGGTTTAAATATATGATTGGTGCAATAATATCAGCAATTAGTAATAATATATAAATTACACAGTTATACTATAATTATAGAGAATAATATACAGGCATTTCATATCTCATCCTTTCCGTCGATGTGTTCTTGGGAAACACACTTTCCCTTAACCTCGTCCTTCGGATGGGGACG
>JAWPHD010015705.1:0-53778 GCA_037043455.1 Cyrtodaria siliqua | reverse complement strand
TCTGTATCATTGTACTACGTACGTCTGTGTCACTGTGCTACGTACGTCTGTGTCACTGTACTACGTACGTCTGTATCACTATACTACGTACGTCTGTAACACTATACTACGTACGTCTGTGTCACTATATTACGTATGTCGATGTCACTATACTACATACGTCTGTGTCACTGTCACTGTCCTACATACTATGTACGTCTGTATGACTATACTACATACGTATGTATCACTTAACTAAGTACGTCTGTATCACTATACTACGTACGTCTGTAACACTATACTACGTACTTCTGTGTCACTGTACTACGTACGTCTGTGTCACTATCCTTCGTACGTTGGTGTCACTATTCTACATATGTCTGTTGTTCTGTACTACGTACGTCAGTGTCACTGTACTACTAACGTCTGTGTCACTATACTACATACGTCTGTGTCACTATAGCACGTACGTCTGTATCACTGTACTACGTACGTCTATATCATTGTACTACGTACGTCTGTATCACTATACTACATAGATCTGTATCACTGTAATACGTACGTCTGTATCAACGTACGTATGTCTGTTTCACTGTAATACGTAATGAGTGGCAAAGGCAAACACACAAATAAGCATTGATTAACAAAGGAGAGGCAAAGGCAAACAAACGATTAAGTATGGATTTACTAAGGAGTGGCATAGGCAAACAAGCGATTAAGCATTGATTAACTAATGAGTGGCAAAGGCAAACAAGCGATTAAGCATTGATTAACTAATGAGTGGCAAAGGCAAACACCTTAAATTCGACTGATTATATTATGAATAGTAACCACGCATACTAAATCTTAGACAACGCATGCTTTACCGTTATATCGAAACTATATAATGAATAGTGCCATTACACTCTATATCGTATGATTTTATAAAAAATAACGAGCCGTACGTCCTATCACCGACCTCACATGAATGTTAAACGGCTAAAAAATGCGGATTAATACATATCTATTATTAATGGATTAAACAGATTAATGAATAGTTCACACTAGATCGATTTTTAAAATGTATTGTGTACTGTCACAGATGTATAAGTTACCTAATTTGAGTTATTGCTGATTTTTCTTTCAGAATGCGAGGTGCCAGATAATGACAAGTACTGGTTTATGAATATTGAGACGGAAAACCTTCTTGAAGCCTTTGCAGAGGTATATACTTCATTTTCTAAAATGGTTTATGATTCAATCCTAAAGATATCTATTCAACAAAGCTAATATTTCTGATTCTGTCCCTCCTTTTCTCGATTTACATCTCTCGGATGAAAATGGAGAAATAATAAGCAAGATCTATGACACAGTAGATGATTTCAATTTTTGCATTGTTTATCCCCACTTAGATAGTGATGTTCCCCGAGCAACTTCTTATGGAATATATATTATTCAACTTAATCATTTTTCTAGATCTTGTATTCGAGTTGAGGACTCAAACATTCGTAATTGTCTGTTACTAAAGAGTTACTCCATCCGGAATACCGTTACCATGACTTTCAAAAAACCTTTGCAAAATGTTATTATCGTAGCCCTGATCTACATTTAAAATATAAAATGAGCTTGTATTCGAGTTGTGGACTTTAACATTTGTAATTGACGTAACTTTCGAAATATCTTTACAAAATGTTATTATCGTAACCCTGATATACTTTTAAAATATAAAAGTTATATAAGAACTTTCCTTCGACAAGGACTATCACCACTTGACTTCTATGGTGACGTAACTTACAAACTGCATAAGAACATTGATCAAGATCACTTTTATACTTTTTATTAAACGTGTTCAAATGTTTATTAAGGGAGGTTGTGACCCATAATTTTTCAACGAACTGCATTTTAGTGTTTGACCCATTTCCATATAGCCACAATGCCTTTTGATTGCACGAAGACCGACATATTGTGGATCCTAGGATGACCTCCTGAAACGGATGGTATCATGTAATGTTTGTCTTTAATCTAGACTTGCTGTGTTCTTGGGGGTTAAAAGGATCCCAACCAAGGAAACAGGATTTTAAACTATTTAGTTTAAACCTAAAATATTTTAAGCATTCATTTGTCGCATAAAGCATTTCAAGTTTTTCAATAATGTTCCTAGGCTCAAAGATGGCACCAAGGGGTCACACATATTTATATTGGTATGATAAGGAAAACTGTCCACTTATTTTTTAAAAAATGTGTAAGTTAGATCATGGCTGCGTCTAGAGGATGTTTGGTTTCCCGTTGGCTCATTTATGGAATAATTAGCGTGTCATGTCCTAAACTTAAGCTTGTGTTAATGTTAACGTCTGATTTTCAACTGAGTTAGATCATGGCTCCGTCTCGGGGATGTTTGGTTTCCCGTTGGCTCATTATAATGAGCGTGTCATTTCCTTAACTTGAGCTTGTGTTAATGTTAACGTCTGATTTTCAACTGAGCGTATTTATGCCCCTTTGAAACTCTCTTGTTAATTATTGTAATGGCTACATATATTATGTTTCTTTCGTTTTCTTACTTTCATTACATTGATTCCAATACAGATAAGTTCGGGCCAGACAATAAATGTCACCTGTCGTGAGCTTACCTATGACTATTACACTCTCGAGGAGGAGGAATCTATCACGTGCAAAGATGGGAACTTTACCCAAATAACGCTAGAGTGTCCGGAACGTATGTATACATGCTTATAAAATATATAAATTTGATATCATGGTAAATCCCTTTGAAGATGAAATATTATTGTATTCAGTGAAGTTTTTGAAAATCTCGGCATGACGCTATTTTCATATTTATCATTCATGATCCAATCCTACTAACAGATTCCCATTCAGTTAAAATAGCACTTTTTTATCAATTTCTTTCGAAAATATGGTCCTGCATCTTACTGTAAACCATCTGTTTAACATTATGCATGACTGCTGCGAAACATATCATAACATATGCTATGTTATTTAATTGGTTTAAACATATTATATTGCTATTTTACACAGTATGTACATTGTTATGAAATGGCTAAACGTATTTTAAGGGTATATATATATAGAGTAGAGTAACTAACACTTGATACTAATAATAGAAGATTATACATGTCAGCGTGTACTTTTCACATTCATTCACTAACCATGAATGACAGCGTGTAATGTTCACCTTCATTCAACCAGGAATGTTTTTTAAGACTAAGGTGGTGGTTCTTCGTAACAGGAACAACCAAAGTTACTGAAAATTGGTCTTATAACGGTACCATTCTCGAAGTGGTCGACGACTTTAACTATTTAGGAGTTGTCTTCAACTTTACGCTTAACCAACAAACATTATGTGGTATGTTCACGTCGACTAGCGTTATATAGGACTCCAGTATGTTCACGTCCTCTAGCGTTATATAGGACTCTAGTATGTTCACGTCCACTAGCGTTATATAGGACTCTAGTATATTCATGTCCACTAGCGTTATATAGGATTCCAGTATGTTCACGTCCACTAGCGTTATAGAGGACTCCAGTATGTTCGCCCCCACTAGCGTTATATAGGACTCCAGTATGTTCGCGTCCACTAGCGTTATATAGGACTCCAGTATGTTCACGCCAACTAGCGTTATATAGGACTCCAGTATGTTCACGTCCACTAACGTTATATAGGACTCCAGTATGTTCACGTCCTGTAGCGTTATATAGGACTCCAGTATGTTCACGTCCACTATCGTTATATAGGACTCCAGTATGTTCACGTCCACTAGCGTTATATAGGATTCCAGTATGTTCACGCCCACTAGCGTTATATAGGACTCTAGTATGTTCAGGCCCACTGTCGTTATATAGAACTCTAGTATGTTCCCGTTCACTAGCGTTATATAGGACACCAGTATGTTCACGTCCACTAGCGTTATATAGAACTCTAGTATGTTCACGTCCACAAGCGTTATATAGAACTCTAGTATGTTCACGTCCACTAGAGTTAGATAGGACTCCAGTATGTTCACGTCCACTAGCATTATATGGGACTCTAGTATGTTCACGTCGACCAGCGTTATATAGGACTCCAGTATGTTCACGTCCACTAGCGTTATAAAGAACTCCAGTATGTTCACGTCCACAAGCGTTATATAGAACTCTAGTATGTTCACGTCCACTAGCGTTATATAGGACTCCAGTATGTTCACGTCCACTAGCGTTATATAGGACTCTAGTATGTTCACGTCGACTAGCGTTATAAAGAACTCCAGTATGTTCACGTCCACAAGCGTTATATAGAACTCTAGTATGTTCACGTCCACTAGCGTTATATAGAACTCTAGTATGTTCACGTCGACTAGCGTTATATAGGACTCTAGTATGTTCACGTCGACTAGCGTTATATAGGACTCTAGTATGTTCACGTCCACTAGCGTTATATAGGACTCCAGTATGTTCACGTCCACTAGCGTTATATAGGACTCTAGTATGTTCACGTCGACTAGCGTTATATAGGACTCTAGTATGTTCACGTCCACTAGCGTTATATAGGACTCCAGTATGTTCACGTCCACTAGCGTTATATAGGACTCTAGTATGTTCACGTCGACTAGCGTTATAAAGAACTCCAGTATGTTCACGTCCACAAGCGTTATATAGAACTCTAGTATGTTCACGTCCACTAGCGTTATATAGGACTCCAGTATGTTCACGCCCACTAGCGTTATATAGGACTCTAGTATGTTCACTTCCACTAGCGTTATATAGGACTCCAGTATGTTCACCCCCACTAGCGTTATATAGGACTCCAGTATGTTCACGTCCACTAGCGTTATATAGGACTCCAGTATGTTCACGTCGACTAGCGTTATATAGGACTCCAGTATGTTCACGCCCTCTAGCGTTATATAGAACTCTAGTTTGTTCACGTCCTCTAGCGTTATATAGGACTCCAGTATGTTCACGCCCTCTAGCGTTATATAGAACTCTAGTTTGTTCACGTCCTCTAGCGTTATATAGGAGTCCAATATGTTCACGTCCACTAGCATTATATAGGACTCTAGTATGTTCACATCCACTAGCGTTATATAGGACTCCAGAATGTTCACGTCCACTAGCGTTATTTAGGACTCCAGTATGTTCACATCGACTAACGTTATATAGGACTCCAGTATGTTCACATCCACTAGCGTTATATAGGACTCTAGTATGTTCACGTCCTCTAGCGTTATATAGGACTCCAATATGTTCACGTCCACTAGCATTATATAGGACTCTAGTATGTTCACATCCACTAGCGTTATATAGGACTCCAGAATGTTCACGTCCACTAGCGTTATTTAGGACTCCAGTATGTTCACATCGACTAACGTTATATAGGACTCCAGTATGTTCACGTCGACTAGCGTTATATAGGATTCCAGTATGTTCACGCCCACTAGCGTTATATAGAACTCTAGTATGTTCACGTCCACTAGCGTTATATTGGACTCTAGTATGTTAACGTCCACTAGCGTTATATAGGACTCCAGTATGTTCACGTCCACTAGCGTTATATAGGACTCCAATATGTTCACGTCCACTAGCGTTATATAGGACTCCAGTATATTCACGTCCACTAGCTTATATAGGACTCTAGTATGTTCACGTCGACTAACGTTATATAGGACTCTAGTATGTTCACTTCCACTATCGTTATATAGGACTCCAGTATGTTCACGTCCACTATCGTTATATAGGACTCCAGTATGTTCACGTCCACTAGCGTTATATAGGACTCCAGTATGTTCACTTCCACTAGCGTTATATAGGACTCCAGTATGTTCACGTCCAGAAGCGTTATATAGGACTCTAGTATGTTCACGTCCACTAGCGTTATATAGGACTCCAGTATGTTCACGTCCACTAGCATTATATATAACTCTAGTATTTTCACGACCACTAGCCTTATATAGGACTCTAGTATGTTCTCGTCCACTAGCGTTATATAGGACTCCAGTATATACACAACACACGTATAGGGTTAACTTATAATTCAGAATAAAGGAGAACAAACGGATGCTGTTATATTGTGACCATTGCTTTTCACCTATGCACTTTGAAAGTGTTAATACATTTTATTAATTAATCCTATGCTGATGTCATTGCTCAGACGGTGGTTTAATTCTATTCGTAATAGCCTAGGCGAGGTTAAATAAAATCGCATTATCCGTCGATATATCGGTTGTCAATCATCGTCCGTGGTCAGTCGCATGCCATAGTCCATCATATTCTTGTCTGTCTTTAGCTGGCTGTTTTAATCGAAGAATACGTAACATAGTTAATGTCATTGCTCATTAAAAAGATAATGGTCAGCTTATCTATAAAATAACCTAAATTATATCAGATTTTCATCAAATTTATATTGAACATTTGGTTCATAAACTCTTACAAGATGTTGATGTTATGACTAAACTTATATTTAAGTAGCACTGCTTTCGTTATACATATAAGGTTTGCCTTTATAGCACAAATGCTTATACGTATATTACACACTATATACAATGTGACCGTGTTAAAATTTCAGCTCCTAAGAAAACGTGTGGGGAACAATTAATTGCTCATGGAAACATTAATCCCTTGTATGGCCAGTTTGAAGTTGTTTGTGATGCCGGCTACACATTAAATCTTTTCCAACATGACAGAACTTTGATCTGCCAGGATGAAGAACTGAAATCCGATAAATACAACCGGACACCAGAATGCAAACCAGGTAACTAGTACATTATATTGTATCTCAGTGTATTTATTCGATATAATCTGTGGCCGTTCTAACTTAAAAGGTGTTTGAAAGCAGAAATTTTGAAATCGCCGAACACGATAAAACAGCTGTTGAAAACTATGATGTTATTATATCAAATTTGGCTACACTGGTGCGAAAAAAACACTTGGAAGGCTTCCTGTTCACCGTCATATGCATACCATCCTCAAGATGCTGAAATGTTCGTACTATTGACATTTTTTAAATATTGAGTTCTATTCAACAAGAGGCGAGAGGTCGTGAACGGTAGCGAACTTGTTTCACTACCCCAAATGAACAGCCTCACTCAAACCGAGACTGCAACATTTTTATATTTATTGTGTTCGCCGATTTACAAATTTCCCCTTTGAAATCGTGCTTTGTTGATAATATATACAGTGGTTTGTTATAAATAGATATAAATGTCTTTTTTGTATTTGAGCGATTTTCTGTTATGACCAGTTAAGCTCCTTGTGGCAATGTCAAAACAAATTAACAATGTAAATGTCTATGAGTTGATAAATAACTTTAATTGAATTGAACTGAATTTGATTGTATAGTCGCACCAACAGCTTAGGTTATATGGCGACATTCCGGCTTCCATATTTTGAGGAAGAACGCAGGTGTACCAGGGCAATAATCATGCACGGCCGGGTACCAGGGTAGAACCACCGACGTTCCGCAAACCAGCTGGATAGCTACGGGAATGCTCACAACTTCAACACAGATAAGTATGTTTACTATTATATAACACAATATAAAAGCTAGTCACTATAAATGTTATTACGTTACAGATGACTGCGCATTACCTGATGATATGGGTGGGCAAGTCTCCGTCTGGCTAAGACAGCCTGGCAACCATGATGTTACACTCTCAGCTAGATCGGTAGTTAAGCACAACACACGTGTTTTCATTGATTGTCCAGCTGGTCTTGAGCCACAGATGAGGAGGTTCAAATGTAAGGCGGGGAATTGGACAGCGGATGACAACGCATGGACTATACCCAGCAATATGATACTACCAGAGTGTAGACCAAGTATGTATTCCTTTCTTTATGTATAAATCCTAAACTTTCCAAAAGCGAGACAAGCATATGCATCTGAGCCCTAATACAATTGATCAGGTCTCATAACCTCTAAAACAAATACTTGACATACTTTGCAATTTTTTACGTCAAGTCTTTTCTTATAGTACTTATGACATTTCAACACGGTATACAAAATTACCACACAACCTTATCAACTACAAGCGTATTGCTATCATTAAAAAAAGAGTATGATAATGGACCTTTGGAAACGGCCGAGCACGACACATACGAAATATTTCGCTAATTGTTGGTATCCCTATGGGTACGAAATGTGCAACTCTTGTTGCGATTTGGCTTTTGTTTTGCTATTTCATGTTGTCTTTCACATCAGACTCAGGCAGATGCAATAGCAGCCTTTAATAACACCTCTCGGTAACTGGATGACATATTGAAATTTGACAACATTTATGTTCTGCTATGTTTAATACTATATGTTTCTATCATCACGTACTTAGTTAAGTGATACATACGTATGTAGTATAGTCATACAGACGTACATAGTATGTAGGACAGTGACAGTGACACAGACGTATGTAGTATAGTGACACCGACATACGTAATATAGTGACACAGACGTACGTAGTATAGTGTTACAGACGTACGTAGTATAGTGATACAGACGTACGTAGTACAGTGATACAGACGTACTTAGTTAAGTGATACATACGTATGTAGTATAGTCATACAGACGTACATAGTATGTAGGACAGTGACAGTGACACAGACGAATGTAGTATAGTGACACCTACATACGTAATATAGTGACACAGACGTACGTAGTATAGTGTTACAGACGTATGTAGTATAGTGTTACAGACGTACGTAGTATAGTGATACAGACGTACGTAGTACAGTGATACAGACGTACTTAGTTAAGTGTTACATACGTATGTAGTATAGTGACACAGATGTACGTAGTACAGTGACACAGACGTACGTAGCACAGTGACACAGACGTACGTAGTACAATGATACAGATGTTCGTGATGCAGACTTACGTAGTACAGTGAAACAGACGTACGTAGTACAGTGACACAGATGTACGTAGTATAGTGACACAGACGTACGTAGTAGAGTGATACAGATGTATGTGATACAGACGTACGTAGTACAGTGACACAAACGTACGTAATACAGTGATACGGACGTACGCAGTACAGTGATGCAAACGAACGTAGTACAGTGACGCAGACGTACGTAATACAGTGATACGGACGTACGCAGTACAGTGATGCAGACGAACGTAGTACAGTGACGCAGACGTACGTAGTATAGTTATACAGAGGTATGTAGTACAGTGATACAGACTTACACAGTACAGTGATGTAGATGAACGTAGTACAGTGACGCAGACGTACGTAGTATAGGGATACATACGTACGAAGTACGGTGATATAAGTACGTAGTACAGTGATACAGACGTGTGTAGTACAGTGATACAGACGAACGTAGTACTGTGATACAGACGTACGTATTATAGTGATACAGACGTACGTAGTACAGTGACACAGACGTATGTAGTATACTGATACAGACTCACGTCCTACAGTGATACATACGTATGTAGAACAGTGATACAGACCTATGTATTATAGTGATACAGACGTGTATAGTATAGTGATACAGACGTACGTAGTTTAGTGATACAGATGTACGTAGTACAGTGATACAGACGTATGTAGTACAGGGATACGGACGAACGTAGAACAGTGATACAGATGGACGTAGTACTGTGATACAGACGTACGTATTACAGTGATACATATCTATGTAGTATAGTGATACAGACGTATGTAGTAAAGTCATACAGACGTACGTAGTACAATGATAAAGACGTATGTAGTACAGTGATACAGACGTACGTAGTACAATGATATAGACGTACGTAGTACAGTGATACAGACATACGTGGTATAGTGACCCAGGCGTACGTAGTACAGTGACACTGACGTACGTATTAAAGAACAACAGACATATGTAGAATAGTGAATACAACGTACGAAGGGTAGTGATACAGACGTACGTAGTATAGTGATACAGACGTACGTAGTATAGTGATAAGACGTATGAAGTATAGTGATACATACGTATGAAGTATAATCATACAGACGTGCATAGTATGTAGGACAGTGACAGTGACACAGACGTATGTAGCATAGTGACACCGACGTACGTAGTATAGTGACACAGACGTACGTAGTATAGTGATACAGACATATGTAGTACAGTGATACAGATGTACGCAGTACAGTGATGCAGACGTACATAGTACAGTGAAGCTGACGTACGTAGTATAGTGATACAGACGGAAGTAGTACAGTGACACAGACGTACGTAGTACAGTGACATAGACGTACGTAGTACAGTGACATAGACGTACGTAGTATAGTGAAGCAGACGTACGTAGTAAAGTGACGCAGACGTACGTAGTATAATGATACAGACGGACGTAGGATACAGACGTACGTATTACAGTGACACGGACGTACGTAAGATAGTGTCACAGACGTACGTAATACAGTGACACATACGTACGTAGTATAGTGACACAGACGTACGTAGCAAAGTGACAGTGACGTACGTAATACAGTTATACAGACGCACGTGATACAGACGTACGTAGTACAGTGACACAGATGTATGTAGTACAGTGACACAGATGTATGTAGTACAGTGACACATACGTACGTGGTACAGTGACAAAGACGTATGTAGTACTGTGACAAAGATGTATGTAGTACAGTGACACAGACGTACTTAGTACAGTGATACAGATGTATGTAGTACAGTGACACAGACATATCACTGTACTGCGTACGTCCGTATCACTGTATTACGTACGTCTGTGTCACTGTACTACGTACGTCTGTATCACATACATCTGTATCACTCTACTACGTACGTCTGTGTCACTATACTACGTACATCTGTGTCACTGTACTACGTACGTCTGTGTCACTGTACTACGTAAGTCTGCATCACGAACATCTGTATCATTGTACTACGTACGTCTGTGTCACTGTGCTACGTACGTCTGTGTCACTGTACTACGTACGTCTGTATCACTATACTACGTACGTCTGTAACACTATACTACGTACGTCTGTGTCACTATATTACGTATGTCGATGTCACTATATTACATACGTCTGTGTCACTGTCACTGTCCTACATACTATGTACGTCTGTATGACTATACTACATACGTATGTATCACTTAACTAAGTACGTCTGTATCACTATACTACGTACGTCTGTAACACTATACTACGTACTTCTGTGTCACTGTACTACGTACGTCTGTGTCACTATCCTTCGTACGTTGGTGTCACTATTCTACATATGTCTGTTGTTCTGTACTACGTACGTCAGTGTCACTGTACTACTAACGTCTGTGTCACTATACTACATACGTCTGTGTCACTATAGCACGTACGTCTGTATCACTGTACTACGTACGTCTATATCATTGTACTACGTACGTCTGTGTCACTGTACTACGTACGTCTGTATCACTGTACTACGTACGTCTGTATGACTTTACTACTTACGTCTGTATCACTATACTACATAGATCTGTATCACTGTAATACGTACGTCTGTATCAACGTACGTATGTCTGTTTCACTGTAATACGTAATGAGTGGCAAAGGCAAACACACAAATAAGCATTGATTAACAAAGGAGAGGCAAAGGCAAACAAACGAGTAAGTATGGATTTACTAAGGAGTGGCATAGGCAAACAAGCGATTAAGCATTGATTAACTAATGAGTGGCAAAGGCAAACAAGCGATTAAGCATTGATTAACTAATGAGTGGCAAAGGCAAACACCTTAAATTCGACTGATTATATTATGAATAGTAACCACGCATACTAAATCTTAGACAACGCATGCTTTACCGTTATATCGAAACTATATAATGAATAGTGCCATTACACTCTATATCGTATGATTTTATAAAAAATAACGAGCCGTACGTCCTATCACCGACCTCACATGAATGTTAAACGGCTAAAAAATGCGGATTAATACATATCTATTATTAATGGATTAAACAGATTAATGAATAGTTCACACTAGATCGATTTTTAAAATGTATTGTGTACTGTCACAGATGTATAAGTTACCTAATTTGAGTTATTGCTGATTTTTCTTTCAGAATGCGAGGTGCCAGATAATGACAAGTACTGGTTTATGAATATTGAGACGGAAAACCTTCTTGAAGCCTTTGCAGAGGTATATACTTCATTTTCTAAAATGGTTTATGATTCAATCCTAAAGATATCTATTCAACAAAGCTAATATTTCTGATTCTGTCCCTCCTTTTCTCGATTTACATCTCTCGGATGAAAATGGAGAAATAATAAGCAAGATCTATGACACAGTAGATGATTTCAATTTTTGCATTGTTTATCCCCACTTAGATAGTGATGTTCCCCGAGCAACTTCTTATGGAATATATATTATTCAACTTAATCATTTTTCTAGATCTTGTATTCGAGTTGAGGACTCAAACATTCGTAATTGTCTGTTACTAAAGAGTTACTCCATCCGGAATACCGTTACCATGACTTTCAAAAAACCTTTGCAAAATGTTATTATCGTAGCCCTGATCTACATTTAAAATATAAAATGAGCTTGTATTCGAGTTGTGGACTTTAACATTTGTAATTGACGTAACTTTCGAAATATCTTTACAAAATGTTATTATCGTAACCCTGATATACTTTTAAAATATAAAAGTTATATAAGAACTTTCCTTCGACAAGGACTATCACCACTTGACTTCTATGGTGACGTAACTTACAAACTGCATAAGAACATTGATCAAGATCACTTTTATACTTTTTATTAAACGTGTTCAAATGTTTATTAAGGGAGGTTGTGACCCATAATTTTTCAACGAACTGCATTTTAGTGTTTGACCCATTTCCATATAGCCACAATGCCTTTTGATTGCACGAAGACCGACATATTGTGGATCCTAGGATGACCTCCTGAAACGGATGGTATCATGTAATGTTTGTCTTTAATCTAGACTTGCTGTGTTCTTGGGGGTTAAAAGGATCCCAACCAAGGAAACAGGATTTTAAACTATTTAGTTTAAACCTAAAATATTTTAAGCATTCATTTGTCGCATAAAGCATTTCAAGTTTTTCAATAATGTTCCTAGGCTCAAAGATGGCACCAAGGGGTCACACATATTTATATTGGTATGATAAGGAAAACTGTCCACTTATTTTTTAAAAAATGTGTAAGTTAGATCATGGCTGCGTCTAGAGGATGTTTGGTTTCCCGTTGGCTCATTTATGGAATAATTAGCGTGTCATGTCCTAAACTTAAGCTTGTGTTAATGTTAACGTCTGATTTTCAACTGAGTTAGATCATGGCTCCGTCTCGGGGATGTTTGGTTTCCCGTTGGCTCATTATAATGAGCGTGTCATTTCCTTAACTTGAGCTTGTGTTAATGTTAACGTCTGATTTTCAACTGAGCGTATTTATGCCCCTTTGAAACTCTCTTGTTAATTATTGTAATGGCTACATATATTATGTTTCTTTCGTTTTCTTACTTTCATTACATTGATTCCAATACAGATAAGTTCGGGCCAGACAATAAATGTCACCTGTCGTGAGCTTACCTATGACTATTACACTCTCGAGGAGGAGGAATCTATCACGTGCAAAGATGGGAACTTTACCCAAATAACGCTAGAGTGTCCGGAACGTATGTATACATGCTTATAAAATATATAAATTTGATATCATGGTAAATCCCTTTGAAGATGAAATATTATTGTATTCAGTGAAGTTTTTGAAAATCTCGGCATGACGCTATTTTCATATTTATCATTCATGATCCAATCCTACTAACAGATTCCCATTCAGTTAAAATAGCACTTTTTTATTATATTTCTTTCGAAAATATGGTCCTGCATCTTACTGTAAACCATCTGTTTAACATTATGCATGACTGCTGCGAAACATATCATAACATATGCTATGTTATTTAATTGGTTTAAACATATTATATTGCTATTTTACACAGTATGTACATTGTTATGAAATGGCTAAACGTATTTTAAGGGTATATATATATAGAGTAGAGTAACTAACACTTGATACTAATAATAGAAGATTATACATGTCAGCGTGTACTTTTCACATTCATTCACTAACCATGAATGACAGCGTGTAATGTTCACCTTCATTCAACCAGGAATGTTTTTTAAGACTAAGGTGGTGGTTTTTCGTAACAGGAACAACCAAAGTTACTGAAAATTGGTCTTATAACGGTACCATTCTCGAAGTGGTCGACGACTTTAACTATTTAGGAGTTGTCTTCAACTTTACGCTTAACCAACAAACATTATGTGGTATGTTCACGTCGACTAGCGTTATATAGGACTCCAGTATGTTCACGTCCTCTAGCGTTATATAGGACTCTAGTATGTTCACGTCCACTAGCGTTATATAGGACTCTAGTATATTCATGTCCACTAGCGTTATATAGGATTCCAGTATGTTCACGTCCACTAGCGTTATAGAGGACTCCAGTATGTTCGCCCCCACTAGCGTTATATAGGACTCCAGTATGTTCGCGTCCACTAGCGTTATATAGGACTCCAGTATGTTCACGCCAACTAGCGTTATATAGGACTCCAGTATGTTCACGTCCACTAACGTTATATAGGACTCCAGTATGTTCACGTCCTGTAGCGTTATATAGGACTCCAGTATGTTCACGTCCACTATCGTTATATAGGACTCCAGTATGTTCACGTCCACTAGCGTTATATAGGATTCCAGTATGTTCACGGCCACTAGCGTTATATAGGACTCTAGTATGTTCAGGCCCACTGTCGTTATATAGAACTCTAGTATGTTCCCGTTCACTAGCGTTATATAGGACACCAGTATGTTCACGTCCACTAGCGTTATATAGAACTCTAGTATGTTCACGTCCACAAGCGTTATATAGGACTCTAGTATATTCATGTCCACTAGCGTTATATAGGATTCCAGTATGTTCACGTCCACTAGCGTTATAGAGGACTCCAGTATGTTCGCCCCCACTAGCGTTATATAGGACTCCAGTATGTTCGCGTCCACTAGCGTTATATAGGACTCCAGTATGTTCACGCCAACTAGCGTTATATAGGACTCCAGTATGTTCACGTCCACTAACGTTATATAGGACTCCAGTATGTTCACGTCCTGTAGCGTTATATAGGACTCCAGTATGTTCACGTCCACTATCGTTATATAGGACTCCAGTATGTTCACGTCCACTAGCGTTATATAGGATTCCAGTATGTTCACGCCCACTAGCGTTATATAGGACTCTAGTATGTTCAGGCCCACTGTCGTTATATAGAACTCTAGTATGTTCCCGTTCACTAGCGTTATATAGGACACCAGTATGTTCACGTCCACTAGCGTTATATAGAACTCTAGTATGTTCACGTCCACAAGCGTTATATAGAACTCTAGTATGTTCACGTCCACTAGAGTTAGATAGGACTCCAGTATGTTCACGTCCACTAGCATTATATGGGACTCTAGTATGTTCACGTCGACCAGCGTTATATAGGACTCCAGTATGTTCACGTCCACTAGCGTTATAAAGAACTCCAGTATGTTCACGTCCACAAGCGTTATATAGAACTCTAGTATGTTCACGTCCACTAGCGTTATATAGGACTCCAGTATGTTCACGTCCACTAGCGTTATATAGGACTCTAGTATGTTCACGTCGACTAGCGTTATAAAGAACTCCAGTATGTTCACGTCCACAAGCGTTATATAGAACTCTAGTATGTTCACGTCCACTAGCGTTATATAGAACTCTATTATGTTCACGTCGACTAGCGTTATATAGGACTCTAGTATGTTCACGTCGACTAGCGTTATATAGGACTCTAGTATGTTCACGTCCACTAGCGTTATATAGGACTCCAGTATGTTCACGTCCACTAGCGTTATATAGGACTCTAGTATGTTCACGTCGACTAGCGTTATATAGGACTCTAGTATGTTCACGTCCACTAGCGTTATATAGGACTCCAGTATGTTCACGTCCACTAGCGTTATATAGGACTCTAGTATGTTCACGTCGACTAGCGTTATAAAGAACTCCAGTATGTTCACGTCCACAAGCGTTATATAGAACTCTAGTATGTTCACGTCCACTAGCGTTATATAGGACTCCAGTATGTTCACGCCCACTAGCGTTATATAGGACTCTAGTATGTTCACTTCCACTAGCGTTATATAGGACTCCAGTATGTTCACCCCCACTAGCGTTATATAGGACTCCAGTATGTTCACGCCCACTAGCGTTATATAGGACTCCAGTATGTTCACGTCGACTAGCGTTATATAGGACTCCAGTATGTTCACGCCCTCTAGCGTTATATAGAACTCTAGTTTGTTCACGTCCTCTAGCGTTATATAGGAGTCCAATATGTTCACGTCCACTAGCATTATATAGGACTCTAGTATGTTCACATCCACTAGCGTTATATAGGACTCCAGAATGTTCACGTCCACTAGCGTTATTTAGGACTCCAGTATGTTCACATCGACTAACGTTATATAGGACTCCAGTATGTTCACATCCACTAGCGTTATATAGGACTCTAGTATGTTCACGTCGTCTAGCGTTATATAGGACTCCAGTATGTTCACATCCACTAGCGTTATATAGGACTCCAGAATGTTCACGTCCACTAGCGTTATTTAGGACTCCAGTATGTTCACATCGACTAACGTTATATAGGACTCCAGTATGTTCACGTCGACTAGCGTTATATAGGATTCCAGTATGTTCACGCCCACTAGCGTTATATAGAACTCTAGTATGTTCACGTCCACTAGCGTTATATTGGACTCTAGTATGTTAACGTCCACTAGCGTTATATAGGACTCCAGTATGTTCACAGTCCACTAGCGTTATATAGGACTCCAATATGTTCACGTCACTAGCGTTATATAGGACTCCAGTATATTCACGTCCACTAGCTTATATAGGACTCTAGTATGTTCACGTCGACTAACGTTATATAGGACTCTAGTATGTTCACTTCCACTATCGTTATATAGGACTCCAGTATGTTCACGTCCACTATCGTTATATAGGACTCCAGTATGTTCACGTCCACTAGCGTTATATAGGACTCAGTATGTTCACTTCCACTAGCGTTATATAGGACTCCAGTATGTTCACGTCCAGAAGCGTTATATAGGACTCTAGTATGTTCACGTCCACTAGCGTTATATAGGACTCCAGTATGTTCACGTCCACTAGCATTATATATAACTCTAGTATTTTCACGTCCACTAGCCTTATATAGGACTCAGTATGTTCTCGTCCGTTAGCGTTATATAGGACTCCAGTATATACACAACACACGTATAGGGTTAACTTATAATTCAGAATAAAGAGAACAAACGGATGCTGTTATATTGTGACCATTGCTTTTCACCTATGCACTTTGAAAGTGTTAATACATTTTATTAATTAATCCTATGCTGATGTCATTGCTCAGACGGTGGTTTAATTCTATTCGTAATAGCCTAGGCGAGGTTAAATAAAATCGCATTATCCGTCGATATATCGGTTGTCAATCATCGTCCGTGGTCAGTCGCATGCCATAGTCCATCATAGTCTTGTCTGTCTTTAGCTGGCTGTTTTAATCGAAGAATACGTAACATAGTTAATGTCATTGCTCATTAAAAAGATAATGGTCAGCTTATCTATAAAATAACCTAAATTATATCAGATTTTCATCAAATTTATATTGAACATTTGGTTCATAAACTCTTACAAGATGTTGATGTTATGACTAAACTTATATTTAAGTAGCACTGCTTTCGTTATACATATAAGGTTTGCCTTTATAGCACAAATGCGTATACGTATATTACACACTATATACAATGTGACCGTGTTAAAATTTCAGCTAAGAAAACGTGTGGGGAACAATTAATTGCTCATGGAAACATTAATCCCTTGTATGGCCAGTTTGAAGTTGTTTGTGATGCCGGCTACACATTAAATCTTTTCCAACATGACAGAACTTTGATCTGCCAGGATGAAGAACTGAAATCCGATAAATACAACCGGACACCAGAATGCAAACCAGGTAACTAGTACATTATATTGTATCTCAGTGTATTTATTCAATATAATCTGTGGCCGTTCTAACTTAAAAGGTGTTTGAAAGCAGAAATTTTGAAATCGCCGAACACGATAAAACAGCTGTTGAAAACTATGATGTTATTATATCAAATTTGGCTACACTGGTGCGAAAAAAACACTTGGAAGGCTTCCTGTTCACCGTCATATGCATACCATCCTCAAGATGCTGAAATGTTCGTACTATTGACATTTTTTAAATATTGAGTTCTATTCAACAAGAGGCGAGAGGTCGTGAACGGTAGCAAACTTGTTTCACTACCCCCAAATGAACAGCCTCACTCAAACCGAGACTGCAACATTTTTATATTTATTGTGTTCGCCGATTTACAAATTTCCCCTTTGAAATCGTGCTTTGTTGATAATATATACAGTGGTTTGTTATAAATAGATATAAATGTCTTTTTTGTATTTGAGCGATTTTCTGTTATGACCAGTTAAGCTCCTTGTGGCAATGTCAAAACAAATTAACAATGTAAATGTCTATGAGTTGATAAATAACTTTAATTGAATTGAACTGAATTTGATTGTATAGTCGCACCAACAGCTTAGGTTATATGGCGACATTCCGGCTTCCATATTTTGAGGAAGAACGCAGGTGTACCAGGGCAATAATCGTGCACGGCCGGGTACCAGGGTAGAACCACCGACGTTCCGCAAACCAGCTGGATAGCTACGGGAATGCTCACAACTTTAACACAGATAAGTATGTTTACTATTATATAACACAATATAAAAGCTAGTCACTATAAATGTTATTACGTTACAGATGACTGCGCATTACCTGATGATATGGGTGGGCAAGTCTCCGTCTGGCTAAGACAGCCTGGCAACCATGATATTACACTCTCAGCTAGATCGGTAGTTAAGCACAACACACGTGTTTTCATTGATTGTCCAGCTGGTCTTGAGCCACAGATGAGGAGGTTCAAATGTAAGGCGGGGAATTGGACAGCGGATGACAACGCATGGACTATACCCAGCAATATGATACTACCAGAGTGTAGACCAAGTATGTATTCCTTTCTTTATGTATAAATCCTAAACTTTCCAAAAGCGAGACAAGCATATGCATCTGAGCCCTAATACAATTGATCAGGTCTCATAACCTCTAAAACAAATACTTGACATACTTTGCAATTTTTTACGTCAAGTCTTTTCTTATAGTACTTATGACATTTCAACACGGTATACAAAATTACCACACAACCTTATCAACTACAAGCGTATTGCTATCATTAAAAAAAGAGTATGATAATGGACCTTTGGAAACGGCCGAGCACGACACATACGAAATATTTCGCTAATTGTTGGTATCCCTATGGGTACGAAATGTGCAACTCTTGTTGCGATTTGGCTTTTGTTTTGCTATTTCATGTTGTCTTTCACATCAGACTCAGGCAGATGCAATAGCAGCCTTTAATAACACCTCTCGGTAACTGGATGACATATTGAAATTTGACAACATTTATGTTCTGCTATGTTTAATACTATATGTTTCTATCATCAATAATTTCATCGCAAGAAAAGCTAATATTTCTGATACTGTAGCTGCTTTTATCGATTCACATCTATCTACTGAAAATCGCGAAATAGTTAGCAAAATCTATAACAAGAGAGACGATTTTAAATTTGATCTTATTAATTATCCCCACTTAGATGGGGATAATCCCCGAGCAACTTATTATGGAGTCTATGTGTCTCACCTTATTCGTTTTTCTAGAGCTTGTGATCGAGCTGAGGACTTTAATATTCATAGTATTTGTAAAACTAAAACGTTTTTCCATCAGGGCTATAGTTAACGTAAAGGTCGACCTGCGACAAGGAATAGTATTGTCGTAATCATGATCTACTTTTAATGTGAAAGTAATTTAAGAACTCTCCGACAAGGACCATCACAACCTGACTTATAAAGTGATGTGATTTGCAAACTTCTTAATATCCTTGGTCATAAACACTTTCATATAATCTTTATTAGACTATGTTTACCAAAAAAGGTTATGCACCAATACTTTTGCACCGTACTGCATGTTAAGTGGTTGATCCATTGATTGACCCATTTACATTTCGCCACTATGCTTTCCTCTTTGATTGTACGACGACCAGACATATTGTGGTTCATATGATGACGTCTACCTAAACCCTCAAAGGACGGTAGCGTTTGATGCTTTTCTTAATATTGACTTCTATAGTGACGTGATTTACAAAGTACTATCACAACCTGACTTCTATGGTGATGTGATTTATAAACTTCGTAAGATTCTTGGTCATGATCACTTTCATACTATCTTTGTTAAATTTGTTAAAAAGTTTATCAAAAGAGGATATTACCCTATCATTTTGCAACGTATTGCATGCTTGGTGGTTGACCCTTTTACAGTTCGCCACTATGCTTTCCTCTTTAATTGTACGATGACCGGACAGGCTGTGGACCCTATAATGACGTCTACCGAAATCCTGATAGGACGGTAGCGTTTGTCTTTGATCTCGTCTTGTCCTACCCTTAACGTTGTGTTATCTTGTTGCTCTGGCATCTGCCAAGTCATTGAGTACTTCCTTTGTGGCTTTCTAGGTTTTCGTTTCTTTTTATTTTATATATACATGACCAGTTATGTTTTCGATTCCATGAACACAAATATAGTGTTGAAAATCGTAAAAAAATAAACAGTTATTGATATCAACATTTTCGCCAAACAGTCCATGCATTTAACAATGTAACTGTTCAGCCTGTTGAACATATAATTTATGACACTTATGTTACATCCAGTTTTAAATTTAGAGCATTACACATTGTAGAGTTAAAGTGGATGAAGATTTGCACATACCCATTCCACTAAGCCTTAACGACAATATTTATCAGGAAGGAAATATTTCTTGAGATCCTGATATTGATATGTTTTCTATATTTTCTATTAGGAAACGTAGATATAGGTCACACGGACGTAGGCGTAATGGTAACATCAAACATGTAAAGTGTTTATGTCCGGTTCTTATTTACACAACATATTTACACATTCCGGTAAACATACCATGCGTCCATTATCATATTCTTTTTTATAGCACAGTGGCGTTGCTTGTGCAGTGTGGCGGCAGTAAAACGTCTCCCCGCGCTTGCAATCAGTACTGTTATACATTCGATCTTTGGAGATCGCTGAGCCCGATACTTATATTTAGTGATCGGTGGTACATTTTCAATTTCTTTTGTTTTCTTACTTAATTTTCTATTCAGTGGTTCCACTACTCCGGCCGATAAAAGGCTCTGGGTATTGTTTAATCACTCAAAGGATATGTTGTCTGCTTTTTAATTTAGTCTTTTGGCTGTTACTTGTGATACGCAGGCTTCGTAACCGCTGCTCCCAACTAAATTCCTTTTTGTTTATTTCGCTGTTCGGGGCATACAATTTTATTAGATCCTGGGACCATACGCCGCTGGATATAGGGGATGAAATAAAGATACACATATTACTATATCCATCGCCATATGCTTGCCATCTTCGGGATGGTTAAACTTATGTACTGTTGATTTTTATGAATTTTGAGTTCTGCTCCCCGGGACTAGAGGGCGTGAGCGTTAGCTAACATATGTCACTACCGCTCATGAACGGTCTCAATCAAACCGAGACTGCAATATTTCGTATGTGTCGTGCTCGGCCGTTTCCAAAGGTCCATTATCATACTTATTTTCTATTTCTATATCAGCATTACATACAATTCACGAGGAAGCCGATGCAATATTTGTACGTACACATCCGCTTTACAATACTGCTTCCATAGGCTTCAGTGTTAAAGAATCTGAACACGAAATGTTTTTCTTGAAAATAAGTAACAACAAGGGTATAGATTTGTTTGATTTACCGAGTATTTTTAGAGATAAAAATGTTATTGATTCTATTCCAAAATATTTCAAAAACGCTGAACATTCTATGATTTGTAACAAATATAAAACAATTAGAAAGATTATTTTGAATTATAATAAAGTTGTTACAGATCTTGATTTAGATACAAATACTCCATCCGTATGAGATTGTAAAGACTCAACATTCTGCAATACTATACAGCCGATCATGTTATCACTGGCAATTTTGCAAATTATCGACAAACGCTTTCGCTTTCCTTTTTCTAAAGGCCCTAAATATAGATTACCTTCATTAATTGATTTTAATATTTCACATTGCTGATTCTGTTGAAATCTAAATGGTGTCGTAGAGAAAAGGCAGATATTCAAGCGCTCAATGATTGGAAGAAACACATTCTTAAAATCATGGATACTAAAATAAAGTTCTGTACATCTAATCCATCATTATTACCTCCTAGACCTAGGTTTACGTTTTGTCATCTGAAGAAAGAGATCCAGGATTTTCATACTAAATATGTCTTAGTTCCTGCTGACACAGCCTCTAATAATAGTATTAGTGTTTGACGGCTATATCATGTTAATGTTTTAAAAGAGGAACACTGATTAACTCAAACGAGAGCGATATTATTCGTGACCATATCGCACATATTTCCAAGTTTGGAATCAAACTGGACGAGAAGCAAAACTTCCTACAATTTACCGCTTCATTGCAAACTATAGCGCAAGTACCACAACTAATGTCTCCAAACGTTTAACATCTTGCCTCACAGCAGTTAAAGAGCATGTGAAAAGGTATTGTGAGAAAGCCTATGAGAATTCTGGTATCAATTTATGCTGGTCAATACAAAATTCTGGCGAGGTTCTTTAACAAACTAATCTACCTCAAGTGTCATCATTATCTGCTTATCACTTTTCTACACATTACACTACTTTACCGCATAACCTTATAAACGAAAAACTGTTAACAGCTCTTATACAAAACAACTTTCGCCAGGGAACAAACTACTTGTTAAGCCTGTAACTACACTTGGGCATCTTTTACCAACAGTAATCTCTAGTCCGTCGGATGGGGGCGTAAACCGGGCGATCCCGTGTAACGGTCTATCCTCCGAGCACGTTAAAGAATCATAGGAATCTATTCGATAATAAGAGTAGGGCAGTTTCCCGGATTCCTAGGTATCCTTCCCCTATCTCTGGGGCGGTTCTAAATAACATATACTGTGTTGATGAGCCGTTAAACAACATTCAGTTCAATTCAATTCAATTCCGACGGTTACACTTCACGGACTTGTCGACAAGTCTGTGAATCACTAACATTTTTATTAGACAACATTTTTGTCAGGTTTGGACATACCGTTTATAGGCAAACCGTTGGCAGTCCTATGGGTACTAACTGTGCAGCCCTTGTTGGAGATTTGTTGTTATAAGGCTACGAACGTGACTTTATGTTAGGACATTCTCAAGATACACAAGATGATGTCATCAACGCTTTTAATAACACCTCACGCTATCTGGATGATATACTTAATTTGGATAATCCTTTTTTTCTTCTATGGTTCCTAACATTTATCCTCCAGAACTAAAACTCTATGAAGCTAACGTTTTGGGTTCTCCGTTTCTTGATTTACATCTTTTTTTGAAAATGGAGTAGTAATAACTAAAATGTATGATAAGAGAGACGAAATTGATTTTGGTATTGTTAATTTTCCACATTTGGATGGGGATATCCCCAATACTGTTTCTTATGGCGTGTATATTACTCAGTTAATTCGTTTTGCCAGACGTGTTGAGGACTTCAACCTTTGTAATCTTAACATTACTGAAAAACTCCTCCAACAATGTTACAGTTACCATAAGTTACGTGAAAAGAAATATAAAAAGATCGGAATACTTTTTCTAAGTTTTATTATCGTAACGCTGATCTGCTCGACAAATATAATAGCAATCTTAAACACTTCTGCGACAAAGTTTATCACAACCCGTTTTTTATGGAGACGCAATTTACAAACTTAGGAAGATTATCGATCGTGATAAACTTCATGATTTATTTATTAAATTTATTAGAACATTTATAAACAGACGTTACGACCGAAGTATTCTGCGGCGCACCACATGCTTACTTGTGGACCTTCTACAGTTTTCAACTATGTATTCCTCTTTGATTCTGCAACGACTGGACAGGCGGTGGACTCTATGACAACGTCCCTAATCCATTAAGGCGGGAACCGTTTGATGGTTGTCCTTCACTCCGTTTTGTCGTGCCCTTAACGGTTTTCCCCTTGATGCTCTGACTTCGGACAAGTCATCGAGTACATATGCGATTGGCTTCTTGATTTTAAATTTTCTTTTTGATATATTATATACATGAACATTTCTGTGTTTTTTCTTATAACACCTATCTACGTTTTCTCTAAAGTAAGGGGTTAACGCTGCGGGGATTATTTTTTATTTACACTGTCCTGTTGTTTAGGGATGATGACAGGGTAAGTGTGAGGTTTGGTGCACCCTTGAACAGGTATAAACTCCCCGGTGGTCCCTTTTGCTACTGACCGTTCCAAAGCGGTACCCCTGTTGTCAACCATTATATGTTTGTGATGTGCTTGTTTTACTGCATGTGTTTGTGATGTATCTCTTGAATCACCTTTGCTTTGTAATACTTGTTGGAGCGACTGTATTCTGTGAATGATACTCTTCCTGTTGGACTGTACAGTGTGGCGGCAGTAAAACATCTCCTCGCGCTTGCAATCAGTACTGTTATTCATTCGATCTTTTGAGATCGCTGAGCCCGATATTTATAACCACTTATAGGATATGTTGTCTGCTTTTTAATTTGTCTGTCTTTTGACTGTTAGTGGTGATATGCAGGCTTCATAACCGCTGCTCCCAACTAAATTCCAGTATGTTTCTTTCGCTCTTCGGGGCATTTAATTTTATTAGATACTGGGACCATACGCCGTACGCCATGGGGAAGCGATAAACTCCATGTCCACCGCCATATGCATGCCATCTTCGGGATGGTTAAAATTTTGTACTATTGATTTTATTAATATTGAGTTCTGCTCAACCCGGGGCTAGAGGGCGTGAGCGGTAGTTAGCATATTTCACTACCGCTCATGAACAGTCTCAATCAAACCGAGACTGCAATATTTCGTATGTGTCGTTTTAGGCCGTTTTCAAAGGTCCATTATCATACTCTTTTTTATAACCTTTTCTTTACTTATATAGTCTATTAATACTGCCTTGTCTGTTAGAGATTATAACCTGGCGGGGATATCTTTATTTACACTGTCCTGTTTACTGGAATGACAATAGGGTAAGAGTGAGTTTTGGTGCACACTATAACCTGGTTTAAACCCACACTGGCTTTTTTGCCACTGACCGGTCCAAGACGGTAGCCCTATTATCAACCCTTTTGTGTTTGGGATGTTCTTAACTTGCATTTTATTCATCTTTAAAGTTGTTCTTTGTTTCTGTGTGTGTTTGTGGTTTACTGTCGTCCTTGAATGCTACTTTTCCTGTTCGATTTTAATATCTACTTTTGCTTCTTAATTACCTTGTAATTGTTGTAAACAGTTTAGGAAAAGAGTCCTATCATTTCGCAACGCATTGTGTGTTGAGTAGTTGGCTCATACGTGCGTTACAGGCCCGATTGCGGATCATATGATGACGTGTACCTAAATAGATTCTCCATCCTATACAAAATCAGGGATTACGCGTCGCCTTGTATCCTACATCACCAACCGAAAGTGCATAAGCTGAAGCTTAAGAACCATCACTATATCATAGTAGAGTCAAATTAGTCCTTCATGCAACACATCAAACCTAACTTTTTATACTATTTTTATCCTATATTTGGGACTGCTTTTTTATCGAAAACGATTCGTCGATTTGGTCTTTGTATTAAACCGATTTAAAGAGATCTCGAAATTGACTTACTTTTGATTGCCAATTACAAAGAACCACACATTTTGTCGTGAACTTGTAATAATAACATCACATCAGGTACAAATCCTACCATCTTTCAAAATAAATGTAATGAAACTAAATCGTAAGTCTGTAATTTTCAATATATATATATAGATGGTTCTAAAGGGAGAGAAAATGTATCTGCGGCAGCTGTTGTAAATAAACAAAGTATAAAGAGCCACCTGGCCGTCAGAAATTTGACGTTGACCACTTCGTAATATTTGATTCCCTTTCATCTCTTCAGACTATGTTTATGTGTGCTTGCGTGTATATGTGCGATCTGCCTGTAAATTCTTACTGTACTCTGCAATAAGTGATTATTTCTTTGTTTATTTGCATCCGTTTTTGAGCACAATATGACCTATTTGTGTCAACGTGACATGAAACACCATTTTTTCATTATTGATGCTCCAGTTCTGCCAAGTCATTTAGTACCTGCTCTGTGGCTTTCTAGACATTATGTTTATATTCATATATACATGATCATGTTTATGTTATATTTATATTGCCCGATTAAAGCTGCCTAGTTTTTAGCTCTACCGGCCGAAGGCGTTTGATCTGTCGTTTGTCCGTCGTCCGTTTTGGGAGCTCTAGCCTCTCCAATTTTCATCCGATATTAACGAAATTTACAACGTAGTTATATATCCGTAAGATCTCGGACGATTTCTTGAAAATATGAATGAGGTGTTAGTAAGTATCGAACATAGTTATGATGTTATTATTCATGGCTGATTGATGGCCTTTAAAAATGGCAATTTTTCAATATTTGGTAATGCACTTGAAACCCGGTGTCGTGAGTCCAAATACCAATGAAGGCATTTTTTGTATTATATTTTTTTCTTAAGACACTTGGGCCAAGTGGAATAAAGCCAAGTGGGGTAGGTTGTTTTTGCAAGAGCCATTTAGCCAGTATAGTGTGCACATGCCCTCATGCTTAGAGAAGACAGCCTGACGGAGATTCCTTTATTTACACTGTCCTGTTTTATTGGGGTTAACAAAATGGTAAAAGGGAGGTATGGGTGCACTCTAGAACTTGGTTTAAACACAAATGATAGTTTTGCCACTGACCGTGTTTTTTGTTGTTGTTGTTTTTTGGTTGACAGCGTTCTTTAAATGCTACATTTCCTGTTCGATTTGTATACCTAATTTAATTAAAACGTGAATTTCATATAATATTCTTATATTTAAAAATAAACTGCATATCAAAATTACAATTAAATTAGGCATACTATAATTCTATTTTACCTTTTTATCATAAAATCTGTATAGCTGTTGCATTGTGTAGAAGGTCATTGTGTCCGGAGAGGCTATTATGTCCGGAGAGGTCATTGTGTCCGAGGATGTTATTGTGTCCGGAGAGGTTATTGTGTCCGGAGAGGTCATTGTGTCCTGAGAGGTCATTGTGTCCGGAGAGGTTATTATGTCCGGAGAGGTCATTGTGTCCGAGGAGGTTAGTATGTCCGGAGAGGTTGTTATGTCCGGAGAGGACATTGTGTCCGAGGAGGTTAGTGTGTCCGGAGAGGTTATTATGTCCGGAGAAGTTATTGTGTCCGAGGAGGTCACTGTGTCCGAGGAGGTTATTGTGTCCGGAGAGGTGATTATGTCCGGAGAGGTCAACGTTTCCGTTGAAACAACGGTCTATAAATAGGAGGTCACCAAGAAGTGTTACACTAAGATTACTTAATAGATACAGAAAACGGGATCTCTTGGAAGAAACGGGCACAAATAAGAGAAAAAATAGCACCGGCTTAAGCGGTATTCTACTTTAACGTCACAATGATTTGAGTCTCAACGGGCCAGTAAGTATTACACTACTGATTCGTACACTTGGTGCCACTTGTTACGTTGAAGTCAATTATTCTTATTTAATACATTCATTTTACTGAATTATGGTATTTTTAATTATGATTTTGCAGCAAAATGTAATCCAGCCTGTCAGAACCTTGGCCAATGTACCAGAGATGACCAGTGTACGTGTGAACGTGGCACAACAGGCAATCGATGTGGAACATGTAAGTTTGATTTACCATGTATGTAAAAGTAGGTATAAAAATCGAACAGGAAAAGTAGCATTCAAGGACGACAGTCAACCACAAACACACACAGAAACAAAGAACGACTTTAAAGATGAATAAAAGGCAAGATAAGACATCACACACACAACAGGGTTGACAATATGGCTACCGCCTTAGAACGGTCAGTGGCGAAAAAATAAAAGGGGTTTAGATGCACGAAGCCTCAATCTTACCCTATTGTCATCCCAATCACTTCACCATAGAAGGTTGTATAACCTGGCGGGGATATCTCAATTTACACTGTCCAGTTTTATTGGGATGATACCTGTAACAGGGTAAGAGTGATGCACCCTAGAACATTAGTTTTATGCCAATGACCGTTTCAAGTGAGTACCGCTGGTGTAAACCCTGGTATGTTTGTGGTGTCGCATACTTTGCTTCTATTTATTCTTGTAATTGTTTATTGTCTTGATGCGTGTGTTTGGATAACTGAGTTGTGTTTATTGTCTTGATGCGTGTGTTTGGATTACTGAGTTGTGTTTATTGTCTTGATGCGTGTGTTTGGATTACTGAGTTGTGTTTATAGTCCTGATGCGTGTGTTTGGATTACTGAGTTGTGTTTATTGTCTTGATGCGTGTGTTTGGATTACTGAGTTGTGTTTATTGTCTTGATGCGTGTGTTTGGATTACTGAGTTGTGTTTATTGTCTTGATGCGTGTGTTTGGATTACTGAGTTGTGTTTATTGTCTTGATGCGTGTGTTTGGATTACTGAGTTGTGTTTATTGTCTTGATGCGTGTGTTTGTATTACTGAGTTGTGTTTATTGTCTTGATGCGTGTGTTTGGATTACTAAGTTGTGTTTATTGTCTTTATGCGTGTGTTTGGATTACTGAGTTGTGTTTATTGTCTTGATGCGTGTGTTTGGATAACTGAGTTGTGTTTATTGTCTTGATGCGTGTGTTTGGATTACTGAGTTGTGTTTATTGTCTTGATGCGTGTGTTTGGATTACTGAGTTGTGTTTATTGTCTTGATGCGCGTGTTTGAATTACTGAGTCGTGTTTATTGTCTTGATGCGTGTGTTTGGATTACTGAGTTGTGTTTATTGTCTTGATGCGCGTGTTTGGATTACTGAGTTGTGTTTATTGTCTTCATGCGTGTGTTTGGATTACTGAGTTGTGTTTATTGTCTTGATGCGTGTGTTTGGATTACTGAGTTGTGTTTATTGTCTTGATGTGCGTGTTTGGATTACTGAGTTGTGTTTATTGTCTTGATGCGCGTGTTTGGATTACTGGGTTGTGTTTATTGTCTTGATGCGCGTGTTTGGATAACTGAGTTGTGTGTATTGTCTTGATGCGCGTGTTTGGATTACTGAGTTGTGTTTATTGTCTTGATGCGTGTGTTTGGATTACTGAGTTGTGTTTATTGTCTTGATGCGCGTGTTTGGATTACTGAGTTGTGTTTATTGTCTTGATGCGCGTGTTTGGATTACTGGGTTGTATTTATTGTCTTGATGCGTGTGTTTGGATTACTGAGTTGTGTTTATTGTCTTGATGCGCGTGTTTGGATTACTGAGTTGTGTTTATTGTCTTGATGCGTGTGTTTGGATTACTGAGTTGTGTTTATTGTCTTGATGCGTGTGTTTGGATTACTGAGTTGTTTTTATTGTCTTGATGCGTGTGTTTGGATTACTGAGTTGTGTCTTGATGCGTGTGCTTGGATTACTGAGTTGTGTTTATTGTCTTGATGCGTGTGTTTGGATTACTGATTTGTGTTTATTGTCTTGATGCGTGTGTTTGGATTACTGAGTTGTGTTTATTGTCTTGATGCGTGTTTTTGGATTACTGAGTTGTGTTTACTGTCTTGATGCGTGTGTTTGGATTACTGAGTTGTGTTTACTGTCTTGATGCGTGTGAAATGCTACATTTCCTGTTTGAATGTTGTATCAACTTGTATTACATCAAATCGAATTCTTCTCGTCTAAACAAGCATGTCTAATCTGGTTTAAACATCGCCTTGTAATTCAGCAACTAAGGATTTGCAAGTTATAGTGTTCGGTTGTAGCACGTGTAACGTATGCCATTCATCGCCGACGTTTTACAAACACTTAAAACTATTGCTAAAAAAAGAGTTTTGGAATAACTTAAAACGTGAATAGATATTAGGCTATAGTGTTTGCATGCACTGATACTCAAATTTCTTTTTTATTGTTTTTTTTATTGTTTTGATTTTAAGTAAAAGCAAGATTCATATAGAATTTTAATATAAACAAACGGATGCTCTGCATTATGTTTCTGGTAACCCCTTTGATAGAACTGAGATGAAATAATTGCTATGCATGAGCCGCTGAATAAAGGTAAACAAACACATTAATAACAACAACAAATTGATGTAGATCAAGTCAAACCTTTTTTGTCAATAAATAGATGAGACGTATTACAGTTACCTGTCATTTTCCGATTAAGATGGGGTATCCTGCACTTTAGAGAATAAGCTGTGTTTTGGAGCATACTACAAGGTCGTGTGTCTTATTTCTAAACATGGTTAACGTTGTATTACCCATGACTCCACTTTGGTCTCGTTATATCAATTATAAACGGAGGTATGTTTTGTATGTCTGAGTTACATAAAACGGATACACTAACTAATTATATTAAAGTTTAATGAATATGTGAAAATATATCTCTGCTGTTAACTTTGTAATTAATTATATTTCCATACGTGTTATTAAGTTTTGTGTGACGCGGCGTGTGCTATAAACGGCGGGAAATGTATCGCAGCAGCAACCTGTAATTGTACACCCGATCGATATGGAAGAAACTGCGAATTATGTAAGTATATTTGCATAGCAATAACATATTGTTTAACTATTATTACATAATTGTTTGGTTTCCCTCGGGTTTTGTCAAAAGGGACATAAAACACCATACATATAATAACATGTATATGTGTTTATCTGCAAAAGGTGTTATAAGTGGATATGAACCTCTATTACTGTAAGGGCGGAATTGTTTTAAACCAAATAATAAATATCTTCATAAAATTGTCGACAAAGAGAACGAAGAAATTTGTTCAATAAGTGATGTGAATAATTTAATATGTTACTTCTTATACGCCGACATTAACCCTAATAAAATGTATGCGTCTTAGACGATTCCCCGAATGCACCCTGGGTCGGCTCGTTATGTATATGTAATATAATAAATGTTAGAGTCCAATATGTTTGCCTTATGTTGATGTAGAAGATTGGAAGATAACATTCATCTGCATTAAATACATATGCTAGCATGCGTGTGAAACAGTATGAAAGGAGAACTACTTTAAACTTAAATGAAATTGTTTATACAGTTTTCATGATCGCAATGTCGTGAGTTCGAATCCCGTCATGACCATATGTGTATGTCCCTCAGCAAAACACTGTAGCTGCATTGCTCAGAACTGGTTCTACACAGGAGAACATCGAGAGTGATTAAAATAAGTTCAGATAGCTTTCGTTGTAATCGATGTAAAAATAAGGTTAAACTAATAGTTAAAAAAAACTATTGAAAAAAATTAAACACAAAATATGTTAAAGTTATCG
Source organism: Cyrtodaria siliqua (assembly GCA_037043455.1). Lineage (NCBI taxonomy): Eukaryota > Metazoa > Mollusca > Bivalvia > Adapedonta > Hiatellidae > Cyrtodaria > Cyrtodaria siliqua. The sequence continues at coordinate 22,348 of JAWPHD010015705.1, read as the reverse complement.
AATGCAGTCAATATGACTGAAACCTAATGATATTAATGCATGAAGTTATTTGTACCAAAATAAAACTACATTACTTATTATGTTAAAACGAAAACGATTATTAAAATTCTTTATCTTTATCAGTTTTCTGTCAACCGCCTGTAACCAATGCTACAATAACGCCAGACAAGACGGTGTATAGTGTTGCGGATATTCCGACACTAACATGTCCAGACACCATGAAGCTCAATGATCCAGCTCCACTTAAATGCTTACCTGAAAACGGCAGATGGTCACACAATGTCTACTGTGTATCAGGTAATTTATCTCTTTCTCTTCTGAACAGTTATGATTTAGTTTCGCTAACTTGCTCTCGTAAGAAAGGCACATGGTCACACAATGTCTACTGTATATCAGGTAAGAAAGGACCTATTTAGAGCCTATTGTATTTAATGGGGAGACAAGAGACAACTATAAACACAGGAATTCGAAGATCAATCAATAAAATCAATCAATAAAATCAATAAATAAAAACGACCCATCCACTCTATGTAATAGCGTGCAGGAGTGCAAGTAAACTCTGACTTTTCCAAATCGACACTTTTTGACGGAGGAACAACAAGAAATATATATTTAATAAAAGCGGGTTTAAAAGAATGCCGTTTGATGTATAAACACTGTTTCAACATTTATACTCAGATGCTTGTAATCCTGACAAACACATCATGGTAAATAGTTGCATGCCTTGACGTTCTCCCACATCCGGTTTACGGAGTGAATGACCTGGTGGTCTGCGCGAAAATAAAATGTATAATGTATACAAATAGGCTAAAAATACATGTTTCACCTTAAAAGTTGTTAAATGTTTATTTATATATGTTTACGCCGTTGATAATTTATACCTTAAATATATTTCGCCAAAACGATCACCACTTCAAAATGTAGAACGTTAGACACGTCACGTTTAAATAGTGTGACGAATTCGCAGCACAACGATCTTTTGAGGTGGTGCAAGAGGGTATATCTAACATGGTTTATGAAAATACTCAATGCTGATTGGCTATTGAGCCAAAAGCTATAAAAACCTCTGACGTCACGTCTTTCAACCGTTAGAACGTCATTTTAAACGATGCTCAACGTCGGAAAACATCCCAAATCACGATTACGTTATTTCAAGGCAACGTTACGTTCAAACAACATTGAACTTGTCAGAAACACGATAAAGCTGTATATTTTCTTCGTTTGGTGCTGAGAGATGTACGTACAATGTAAGTTGTGAGAATGTGTTTGTATTATGTTCAATCCCTCGAAAATGTGTGAATAAAATACATAACAATCCATGTCAGATAAGAAATAAAATATTTCCAGCAGGTTTATATTGTGCGAGATCAAAATCTGGTGGATGGGACCTGAAACACATCGAAACCGCGAGCCTACGGCCCTTGATATTCATGGTCTTCAAGTCCCGCCCACCAGGTTTTTATCTGGGAAACTATAAACCCGTCGCTGGAAATATTTTATTTCTTAAGTAAATGACGTGCGCAATGAATGGCGCATCGGATCTTGTCTTTCGTAAGGAATTACTAATTCGTATATGAATACAATACATGCAGATATACGTATTTTAAGGTTTACATATAAAATTTCAGTGTGCTAAACTATCAATAAAAATAAAAGAAATATGACTTTTGCCCATCACTGCAGCCTGCCCGGAAAATAATATAAGTATATGACATATCCCTACAGCCGTATGTGATTTACTGGCTCACGAACAGGGATACGGTATATCCCTGCAGCCCCGTGTGGTGCCGGGGCAGGACTATGGTTACTATACCCATTGATGCATCCGTTAAGATTTCCGCGCAAAAATAGGTCCAACACACTGCCTATAGCTGTAGTCCCGTGTGGTTCCCGCGTGCAAAGCAAAAACAACAATAAAATACTGCCTGTCTCTGCACACGTGTGTAGTTAATAATAATCATGCATACCATGAAGACGCGTGGTTACCGTACAAGAATATGGCTAATGATTATCCCTGAAGAAATCAAGTGTTTTAGGATTTTAATTAATTTTTTTTTGAGTGAGAGTGAGAAAAAATCTGCTGTAGGCTAGCCTTTAGAGTAAAAAAAATGGTCCTTGCCATAGCTTTATTGTCAAGTTGATATTGTGGATGTGTACACCATTATCAGTCAACATAATAATAATAACAATACTAATGATAAAAATAGACGAGTTAAAAAAGTACAGAGCGTGTGGCTTACTCTGCGCACCTGATCCTTTGAGCAGATAAATTCTACAAATGGAAGACAGGAACTACATAACATAGGGCTCAATATGTATACGGAATCATACTCTGTTAGGAACAGCAATTGTCATGATAATCGTTAATAACAGACCAACAAATCTCACTAACAATGAAACTGTACCTACCATTTATCATTTATCTTTTATGTATCAAATCACCAAATGTCTCATGTCAAAAACCTAAGGGATCTTCTTTATGTAAATAAGCAGTCTTGGTCTGTTATAAGTTGTGATTAATTAGAACTCTTGTCTTTTATAAGGTGTGATTAATTAGCGCATAGTACGCTGCGCCATATAAATGTCCGGGAAAGGGAGACTGAAGTCACAAAGATATACCGCCAACGAAGACTAGCGACCAGACGGCAGCGTTAAACTACGACACCAGGTCATGTCCTACCTCACTCCACATACCGCCCGTCCCCTCCCACCTCCCACCCATATCCGCGAGATCGACAGTCGAAGAGTGACGATCTTTCTTCGAAACGTAGCTGCCTCGCTTTTACAATCAGCGGAACATGTGCCGCTGGGCATCTTCAAGAATCAACAACTACCAAAAATGTCCTGTCCAGACCAAAGGTCGCCTGCCAGCAATCAGTTGTATCAATCGTATGCACCTATCTTAAATATGCCAATACTATCATAGATTTTTAATCAATGATCAATCTAATTGTATATTGAGACAAAATACAACAACTTGGCGGCGCACAATGTTTTGTATTCTCCACTTGAAATCGCAGTCAATTGCAACTTTAATCCCACACGCACACCCACACACGCACGCACTCGCGCGAACACACACACACACACACACACACACGATATCACATTGCTTCCCACACTGTATTCGCGTATCCGTCATATATTAAGCCACACACACCCCATATTACATTGCTTTCCAACACTGTATTAGCGTATCCGTCATATATTAAGCGTATTTTATTTAAAGAGTCTGCTTATTGTCAAACAATAGACGAATAAGCATAATCTGAGCAGACATGGCGGCGAAATTCATTTCTATTCATCTGTACATGTCCATATTTTTTATCAGAACGGGTCTTTTAATGCAACATTGCAAAGCTGCAAACAACCAAAGTAAAATAGGAACATTTTATAACTCAAATCATATCCTGAAAACATAAAGCAATACTTACACGCATTCGTGTACTTGGTCAGTATGCGATTGCTCACTAGGAAGTATCATTTAAAAGAACATTTCCATATTCAAACATCACTCAAAAAAAGTTCAGCATTTTATTTTCTGTTAGGAATAGATTCAATTTAAAGCTTTAACACTGCCCTACCCTGATAGGCGAGCTATAGCTCGAATTTGTAAGCCTCAATATAGCACACGAAAACCGGTGCTTTACCGGGATTCTCTTGTGGTTTATGGTGGAAGTACACCACATGCGCGCACGCGCGATAGAACGATAGTTTAAAATGATGTTAAACCATATACATACTTCAACAGAAAATTTAACAGTTGCTGATGATGATGCTACTTGTTTTACCTCAACAGAAATACTCAACGCATTGTTGTTGACATAAGGTATCCGGAAACTTGCATTTACGGAGTTTATTGCAATGCATTTGCGCTTTCCAAAGAAGCATACATTATTTACAGAAATAAAATTCCTAATCGAATTTTTGGTTAAGATCTTATTTGTAAAACATATTCTCAGACAATTGTTTGTAAAACATATTCTTTGTAAAACATTTTCTATCTTATATCAGAAGCACCCGTACATATTTTTTAAAACGCGTACTTATCTCCTCTTACACATGTACAGCATTTCCGCTCAAATGTCAAAAAAGTGTCGTACAGTGACCTATTTAAAAAAAGGAAATATGCAAATTCAGGTAATCCAAAACCATGAGTACATTCTTTGATATCGACTTCATAAGACATTTTAATCAGTTAACTTCTCGAAGAGAAGACTCAAATTATTCTGAAAATGTTTTAACATGAAGCGTTCATTGATTTCACGAGAAGTTCGTAACATAGATTTAGCCCAGATTTCCCGTTGAGTTGAGCATGTAGACGTTGCATTCAATTCAGATTTATTCAAAAAAACATTCGGCATCGAAAATAAAGTTTTAAAACGGATATATAAATCAACTTACTGATTTATGTCCACCCATCATGCAGTTTTGACATGTTTTGCTCAAATCATTGGTTTCCACGGTACAGACTCCCATAGCCTGAGTGGTGGTAAACCTACTAGGGGTTAGTGTGCGATGTCCGGGAGGAGGCAACCCCTTCCGCATTCGATTTTTCTTCTTCTTCAAATTGAACATAAAAGGGCGAAATTTTAGTATTATTATGGAAACTATTTCATCATCTTAGTCAAAAAGCAAGGGTCAATTCTTTTTTTTTATCTTTATACTTTTTTCGTACATTTTTTTAATATGGTAGTCGAAATTTGGTCTGCACCCCACCCACCCTACCCTTTCCTTCATACGCCTATGCAACTAACCCAGGTAAAACTAAGCACACCGATGTGATATTTGCGGGGCGGGACAGTGGGGTGGGGGTGAAGCATGGGGAGGGGCTTGACCTAGTCGTTCATAATCTGCTTAAAGCATATTATTATCACGTGAGATGAATTCACTTTTTTTGTAGATAAATTACTCACCGAGTGCAGTGATGTTTCCAGAATTTGATTATAGACAATCCGTATATATAGCACGGTCATGACGTAGATACACTGTTCACTTCATATTTAATCTGAATGTTTTCACCACCCTGTTTATGTTGTGAAACTAAAGAAATATATGGGAGAAAAACACACTAAATGGGTCTGAGTTTCTGAATTAGATGGATCACCAAATTCGTCTCTACTACATGTACACTTCAGTTACTATGATTATCTGTTATTCATTTAGACTAACACATATCCTTCTTCGTTACTGCAGTTTTCCCTGTGCCACATTTCCCTGTAATTATTAAACTTTGACTGATGACTACAAGAGAAACGCATTCTGATTGCTCTTGCTCTTGCAAAATGCCATGGTGGTCCTCCATGATGCTGCTGAGAATAGAACGTTGCTTGGCAATCTTCACTCCGTATTAGTGTTTTCAAACCGGAAGTTCACGAACAGCAGGCAAAAGAAAGTAGCGGTGGACTCGCGTTAACAAGTAAATGAACTACTTACACGCCAATATTAAAAATAAAAGTAAGGTATATTTCTTATCTGTTTTTACTTGTTTACAGTTTCATACATGACAATCACAACCCATGCACATACATGACGAGCACTACCCGTGCACAAACATGACAATCACTACCCGTGCACATACATGACAATCACTTCCCGTGCACATACATGACAATCACTACCCGTGCACATACATGACAAACACTACCCGTGTACATACATGACCAGCACTACCCGTGCACATGCATGACCAGCACTACCCGTGTACATACATGACCAGCACTACCCGTGCACATACATGACCAGCACTACCCGTGCACATGCATGACCAGCACTACCCGTGCACATGCATGACCAGCACTACCCGTGCACATACATGACCAGCACTACCCGTGCACATACATGACCAGCACTACCCGTGCATATACATGACAAGCACTACCCGTACACATACATGACAAGCACTACCCGTGCACATACATGACAATTACTACCCGTGCACATACATGACAAGAACTACCCGTGCACATACATGACAATTACTACCCTTACACAAACATGACAAGCACTACCCGTGCACATACATGACAATTACTACCCGTGCACATACATGACAAGAACTACCCGTGCACATACATGACAAGAACTACCCATACACAAACATGACAATCACTACCCTTGCACATACATGACAATTACTACCCGTGCGCATACATGACAAGCACTACCCGTGCGCATACATGACAAGCACTTCCTGTGCACATAAATGACAATCACTACCCGTGTACATACATGACAAGCACTTCCCGTGCACATACATGACGAACATTACCCGTGTACATACATGACTAGCTCTACCCGTACACATACATGACGAGCACTACCCGTGCGCATACATGACAATTACTACCCGTGCGCATACATGACAAGCACTACCCGTGCGCATACATAACAAGCACTTCCTGTGCACATAAATGACAATCACTACCCGTGTACATACATGACAAGCACTTCCCGTGCACATACATGACGAACATTACCCGTGTACATGCATGACTAGCTCTACCCGTGCACATACATGACGAGCACTACCCGTGCGCATACATGACAAGCACTACCCGTGCACATAAATGACAATAACTACCCGTGTACATACATGACAAGAACTACCCGTGCACATACATGACAAGCGCTACCCGTGCAAATACATGACAAGCTCTACCCGTGCAAATACATGACAAGCATTGCCCGTGTACATGCATGACTAGCTCTACAAACGCACATATCAATTACTACACGTGCACATACCGCAGATATACGTGCACTATCCGTGCACCTACAGGACAAACATTAGCCGTGCACATACGTGACAAGCACGTCCCTAGCATTACACGCGCACATACCGCTTAAAATCCGTGCACATAAGCTGATTTCCTAAAAGAGTTAGCTTTCTGTGTACTGCTATTACAAATACAATTTAGGGATAACGTTTTTTTTTAAAAAATACTAGATTTATCAAAAGGAAACACCATAATGATTCCTAATATCTGAACACCAGTGAAATAGTTTGTTTTTAACAGTAAATTATATTACTATCTTAAAGTCGACTTGCTCTTAGGGCAGTAAATTTATAAAGTTATATGATAGATCAACGATTTGTTATCCGTCTGTAAATAGCGTAATTTAACTTCATGTCATTTGACGTTCGCACTGTTAAAGAGGCTCTACCTATATCTTTTTGTCCACCACTCGATATAAACTTTACTTAATTATAAAGAGAACTATGAAAAAGGTAAATGGCAATAATTTCACCCAATGTAATATGCGTTTTGCTGGGGAAAAACAGGATTGAAAGATCGGATTTTTGAAATTGTATTCGTAATTGTTTTAGACAAGTCGATTGCGGAGATTTTCCGATCTTATTCGTTTACAATCGGAACTACCTCGTCTGATTAGCGAAGAGTTCCGATCGATTCGTTTGCTATCGGAACTGCGCCGAATAGTTTGTAATCGCATTGCGCATGTCCGAGAAAATCGTAAAAACTCGTAGTTCACCGACAGGAATAAACGGCTGGGCAGCATTTTATTGAAGATATTGTTTTGATCATAATTAATAATTTACAGAACTGGAATACGAACCATGTTTCTTCTTAGAATACTCATAAAATAGCTTTGTATACATATAAATGCAGTAATATTGAGTATTTAATATTTTACATTAAAAATCGCGTAGATATAGGTAGTGCCTCTTTAATGTCTTTATTATTATTATATATTTCATAGGATAACAGTTATCTGCATCAAATAAACAAATATTAAGGAGACAGTGGATATCCTTTGTGTACTCCTCTACCTACATGGAAAAAATCGGCCACATGCCCATTATTAATAAAACAGCTCTTCGAATCCGAGTAATATAGTTAAAATAGGGCGGAACTAGTTTCTGTTAGATCGTGTAATCCTGTTAAAAGAGTTAAATGAAACGTTCGGCATGAATTCACTAAACTAGGGCGGCACTAGATGAAACGTTAGGCATGAATTCACTAAACTAGGGCGGCACTAGATGAAACGTTAGGCATGAATTCACTAAACTAGGGCGGCACTAGATGAAACGTTAGGCATGATTTCACTAAACTAGGGCGGCACTAGATGAAACTTTAGGCATGAATTCACTAAACTAGGGCGGCACTAGATGAAACGTTAGGCATGAATTCACTAAACTAGGGCGGCACTAGATGAAACGTTAGGCATGAATTCACTAAACTAGGGCGGCACTAGATGAAACTTTAGGCATGTATTCACTAAACTAGGGCGGCACTAGATGAAACGTTAGGCATGAATTCACTAAACTAGGGCGGCACTAGTTGAAACGTTAGGCATGAATTCACTAAACTAGGGCGGCACTAGATGAAACGTTAGGCATGAATTCACTAAACTAGGGCGGCACTAGATGAAACGTTAGGCATGAATTCACTAAACTTGGGCGGCACTAGATGAAACGTTAGGCATGAATTCACTAAACTAGGGCGGCACTAGATGAAACGTTTGGCATGAATTCACTAAACTAGGGCGGCACTAGATGAAACGTTAGGCATGTATTCACTAAACTAGGGCGGCACTAGATGAAACGTTAGGCATGAATTCACTAAACTAGGGCGGCATAGGCATGTATTCACTAAACTAGGGCGGCACTAGATGAAACGTTAGGCATGAATTCACTAAACTAGGGCGGCACTAGATGAAACGTTAGGCATGAATTCACTAAACTAGGGCGGCACTAGATGAAACGTTAGGCATGAATTCTCTATCATGAAAGGTCATAAAGATAAACGATAAAAGCCATAAATCGACATTTTATCTCCATTAGTTTCTTTTACGTCAGTAAATACGTGTGACTACATGTGTCAAGCTATATTAAATTCCATCAAGTGGGTTCAGAGATATGATGAACAATTGAATATGCCTTATCTTGCCTTTTATTCCTCTGTAAAGTTGTCCTTTGTTTCTCTGTGTGTTTGTGTCGTCTTTATATCTACTTTTATTAATAACTAAACTATATTAGCCATGTTTTACTAGAACCTCTACACATAATACGACACAAACTCGGCCAATACGAAACAGAATTCGGCCAATATGACTAAACAAGGCCAATATTAAGAAACTCGACAATACGAGCTTTTAGTGACGTCATTCACGCTCGCTTAATTAACCTATCAATGAAATTAATGCTACTATAAACAAACGCAAACCACGTCAAACTAATTTTAATAAAATACAAATCTACTGTAGTTTGGAAGTTAATTAATAAAATTGTCATTAATTAAGTGCTTTCATGTTGTCCGAGTTATTGATCCTCGGACTGACATATTGGCCTTCGGCCTTCGGCCTTGTGCCAGTAGGACAGCTCTTGGGCCAATTACTGGGCCAATATAAAATCAATTAATTAACATCATATTATAGTTCATCCTCTTTAGAGCTGATACATGTCTGTATATTAATCATATATGTTTAAATATGTGTGTTGTAATTGTTGTATGTATGTTATGGTGATATACTAAGTCAATAAAAATATTTTCTATTCTGTTATGGCACTTGTCTATATGAGTTCCTTTTGTTTCGGTGAATGTGTGGTACAGTGCCATTGAAATTCCTTGAGGAGTTTCTAAGACATGATGAGAAACTGAATGTTTAGAGAAAACAACTATGTCAAATACGGGCATAATACTGTTTAATTAAATGCAAAACATAGTTATGGTACATATCTCTTGTGAAAGTGAAACATGTGTACATTTTCATGAAATAAGCGGTTTCTGATATGTGAGCTTGAAGTAAAAGAGTAACCGACGCCGTCATCTGGTTGAGTAGAATTATAACTAGCCCTTTATTCGAAAGGCGTCTCCGTGGCCGAATGGTTAAAGACGTTGCGTTTTAAACCTTCGCCTCTCACCGCTGCAGGTTCGAATCCCACTGGGAGCTCAACTTGTAAGCGAAGAAGTGTCGATTCTTACGGATGGCGGGAGGTGTACAGTTCTATTTTTCCCCAGGAAAAGCGGGTGGTCTAACTCCACCACAAAAAATCGACCGTCATATATAACCTTACATGTGTTGAAAGTGACGTAAAACACCATACAAACAAACAAACATTATGTGAAAGGTCAAGCTGGTAAAGGCAATTATAATCCAAAAAGATATGAAAATTGAGGAATTTTGAAGCAAAAAAAGGCGCTAAATATAAACACTATCACGGCTAAACACAATAAATTTCTTCATGTAAAAAACCAGTATGTTATTTGTGTACATTGTCGATCTGAGACAAGTATGCGTGAACCAGCTGTGTTTCAGCAAATGTTGGAAATGCCCTTAATGCGCAAATATAAGTTGATATCATCGTTTTCTTAGACTCGATTTTAAGTGGGGCCGATAGGTATGGTATACCTTGGACAAGTGGCATTTATGGGCGATACTTACCTCATGTTTTCAAACATACAGGGGCGCGTCCGTGGCCGAGTGGTTAGATTCTCTGATTTGAAATCACTTGCCCCTCACCGCTGTAGGTTCCATCCGTCAGGAGCCTAGGAATCTTTATGTGAGCAAGCTATCCAGATAAATTGCTGAACGTCGATGGTTATACCCAGGTGCCCGCTCGTGCATGAAAATTGCCCGGAAGGGCACCAGGGTCATCCTCCACCAGTGGAAGCTGGAAAGTGGAAGCTGGAAAGTCTCCGTGCCCTTAAAGGTTTATTCTCTTGTTGCTTAGGCTTCTGCCAAGTCATTGAGTACCTTTATTGTGGCTTTCTAGGCTATTGTTTTTTTGTAATTATATTTACACGAGCATATTTGTGTTTTACTTATATTGCCTATTGATGCTGCCTTGTTGGTTAGAGGTGAGATCATGGCGGGGATTTCTTTATTTACACTGTCCTGTTTTAATGGGATGACAGTAGGGTAAGTGTGAGGTTTGGTGCACCCTAGAACCGGTTTAAACCCCCAGTGGCCTACTTTGCCATTGACCGTTCCAAGGCGGTAGCCCTGTTGTCAACCCTTTTGTGTTTGTGGTGTCGTTTGCTTTTATTATTACTTTCGCCTTCTTATTTGTCTGTTTGCGTGTTTGTTTCTGTGTTTTGTGGTTGACAATCCTCCTTGAATGCTACTTTCCCTGTCCGATCTTTTTATATTTCTTTAGCTGTTGGTGCGACTATAAAATCCAGTTCAATGTGTGCATACAGTTTTTCGTTCACGATTCCTGTTTTATCCTAGAACTTATTACGTAGGGAAACTGTATGCCTGGGATAATGTCACAACCTTTCTGGGGAGACCCGCAAATGTGCTAAATTAAGCATGCATATATGTTGCTTTTGTGTCAAACTGTCGTAATTTAAAATCGGGAATTCAAGAATTTCATAATACATTTGTTTTAGTTCCTGCTGATAAAGCAGATTATAATGTAATTATTGTTTGACGCCTATTTTGCGTCAATGTTTTATCTCTGGAACTCGGTAGCACTAATTCGTATACTCAAGTTGATTCTACTGCGGATGATGTTTTTCCACATATCATTCGGTGCACTACTTTCAAGGCTGGGGTAGACGAAAAGCAAAACAAACTGCCAACTTTGTACTGGATTCCTAAATTACATAATAATCCGTATAAGGCCCGCTTTATTTCGATTTCTAGTGCCTGCACAACCACAAACATCTCCAAACTTTTAACTCCTTCTCTTACTGCCGTTAAAGATCACGTTAAACAATACTGTGATGAAAACTCTGGAATTAATATGTTTTGGTCTATTACAAATTCTGGAGACGTTCTTGATCACATGTGCAATAAACGTCAAGTTTCATCTACTTCTCTACACTGTATACAACCTTACCACATCACCTTATCAAAGACAAGCTTATTGCTCTTATTAAAAAAACATACGCTAGAGAAAATACTACATTTTTGGCCTGTAATAATATTAAAGCGTTTTTTACTAACGGCAGTTTAGACAATTACACTATGTGGACTTGCCAAGAAGTTTGTGAAGCTCTCATCATCATATTAGATAATATTTTCGTCAGGTATGGAACGACCGTTTATAGACAAATTGTTGGTATCCCTATGGGTACGAACTGTGCACCCCTTGTCGCAGATTTGTTTTTATATTGCTATGAAAGAGATTTTATGTTGAGTCTTTCACCAGATACCCAGGATGATGTTATTGAGGCCTTTAATGACACCTCCCGGTATCTGGATGACATATTAAACATTGACAACCCTTTCTTTTCTACTATGGTTAATAATATATACCCTAAATAACTTCAACTTAACAAAGCTAATATTTCTGATACTGACACTTCTTTTCTTGATTTACATCTCTCCATTGCAATGGTGACGAGAGACGATTTCAATTTTGTAAATCATTGTACTATCTTTGTTAAACTTGTTAACATGTTTATCAAAAGAGGTTATGACCCTATCATTTTGCAACGCACTGCATGCTTGTGGACTCATTTACAGTTCGCGACTTTGCTTTCCTCTTTAATTGTGTGATGACCGGACAGGCTGTGGACCCTATGATGACGTCTACCTACAGCCCAAAAGGACGGTGACGTTTGATGTTTGTCTGCAGTCTTGTCGTGCCGTCAATGGTTTATTCTCCTGTTGCTCTGGCTTCTATCAAGTCATTGTGTACCTTCTTTGTGTCTTTCTAGGCTATTATTTTTTTGTATTTATATATATACGAGCAGCTTTGCGTTTTACTTATATTGCCTATTAATGCCTATTAATGCTGCCTTGTTGTTAGAGAATATTTCATGGCGGGGATTTTTTTATTTACACTATCCCGTTTTATTGGGTTGACACAAGGGTAAGTGTGAGGTTTGGTGCACCCTAGAACCTGGTTTAAACCCCCAGCGGCCTTGTTTGCCACTGCCTTTTCCAAGGCGGTAGCCCTATTGTCAACCCGTTTGTGTGTGTGATGTCTTATTTGGCCTTTTATTCATCTTTAAATCTGTTCTTTGTTTCTTTGTGTGTTTGTGGTTGACTGACGTCCTTGAATGCTGCTTTTCCTGTTCAATGTTTATATCTATATTCCCTTGTGACTCCAATTGCTCAAATAGCAACAACCCGCCAACAAAGAAATTATGTACCATTTTCATCAATACAGGTCAGTTGTAAGTGTGTTCGGTTGTTGAATACGACTTTTAATGACCCTGGCCCTAATTTAGTTGTATATATATATACATTGAACATATAAAAGTGAATTATTTGAAATTTCTGTTCGCCGATTTCCGTTGAACATCGTCACAGATCGATGAGTCGCTAGAGGTCACTCTGATTCGTCTGGTATAAAAGTGGATGGCGCTTCAGTTTTCATGCACTTCTGGTCTGACTATCAGAAGGTTAACATCGGTATATGTTAATTGAATACTACTACTTCGAAGGTTTTTGTTTTGTTGGGACTTTGGACCAAAAGCACTATCAAACTTTATATCCGGGTTCTCTCGAGAAGCGTCGATTCCTTGAGAGGGTATATGTTATCGTAGAGCTTAGTGCACGGGTTGCAGCTGTAGCCAATCTTGCGTTAGAGCCTATCAATTGAAGCTCAGTTTCTTTGATAGGGTACTTGGTGACATACATGTGGTAATATTGAGAAGCACAGATTCCTTGTAGAGTTAAAGTGGACTGGCGCTTTAGAACTGTGCAGCTCCAGTTCGTAAAAGATATATAGGAAAGCGATAACAGAGAGAGTGTTACAACACTTGATTAATGTGCGGTTTGTTAACTGTATGCATATGTGTACTAATCAATGGCTAGGAAAGAACCAAGAAAACGTATGTATATATTGTTGTATCTCGGCACAAGGTGACACTTGCACTTGTGTAGATGGGTGTTGAGTCAGGTAGATAATGTAAGTAAATACTTTATTTACAAAGTTAATCAAATTAGCAGGAACAAAAATAGTAATCTAGCGATTTTGATGGTAGTGTTTTATCAAATATATTTTGTATTTCTTTTGTTAATATTGCTTTTGAAGAAACATCGTCTGTTCAATATAGTGTTTGCAGATGGAAAGTTGATAACTTTGCTGGTTTTAAGGTATGCCAACAACCATTTTACAACATATTATCTATTCAAAATTAACGCCAGTATTTCACAATACTGATTGTACCTCATAAAGATCCAGCACTGAGTGATATGTGTCGAAACAACATTATCTTCAGTAGATTGCACTGGAGTATTCGAATTAGTACTCCAGAGTTCCTGAGATAAAAAATTGACGTAATTGAGGCGTAGTTAAATTGCATTCACATATTTCAGTAATTGGAGCACTGTGTTCAGACGGGAAAGACTGCAGAGATGAAGGCACTTTGAGATGTCATCGGGGAAGATGTGCATGCATGGCCAACTTTAAGTTTGTAGATGGCAAGTGCCTAAACAGTAAGTCACGATAACCTTACTTTACCAACTTTGAGTTATTATTATAAAATGATCATACTGATCAGCGTCCATATCTTCTCCATAACTTAAACAATGCAGATGTGTGAACCGGTTTTATACATAAAATAAGCAATGTATCTAATAATGCTAACACATTCCATTTTTAGCTCCATTGTCCAAAGGCCAATAGAGTAGAGCTTATGCCATGGTCTCTTGTCCGTCGTCCGTTAACTTTCGTTTTATGTCAACACTCTAGCACCTTCATTTTTACCAGATTATTAATATCAATGAAAGCTCAAACGAGTTTGGAAACCAGCCAGATCGTACCAATAACACCGTAGTTATTGACCTTGAATTATTGAAAAATGTGTTAACTTTTTGATGTCAACACTCTAGCACCTTCGTTTTTCATCTGATCTTTACCAAACATTACCATTGTTATTATTGTTATGATAGGGCCTTTATTTTGCCGTATCTCAGCAAAGCTTTGCCATGATGATCAGTACCAAGCCTAGTTGTGCATATCAACACAATGTTTCAGTTGAATGATTTTTGGCGGAGTTATGACCCTTTAAAGGTTTTACTACACAAACTTTGTCCGCACTTGTTCTCCTGAAACGCCAGGGCGGATTTCAGCGAAACCTTGCAGGGATGATCAGTACCAAGCCCAGTTATGCATATCGTCGCCGTGTTCTGGTTGAACGTTTTTTTTGACAGAGTTATGGCCTTTTAAAGCGGTGCATGTTCTGCCCACCATGAGGACAAGATATTAACCGACTTAGAATTCAATGACTATATTACATTACTTACATTGCCTATTAATGCTGCCTTGTTTGTTAGAGATTATAACCTGGCGGGGATATCTTTATTTACACTGTCTCGTTTATTGGGATGACAGTTGGGTAAGAGTGAGGTTTGGTGCACCCTAGAACCTGTTGTAAACACCCAGCGGCCGTTTTTGCCACTGACCGTTCCAAGGCGGTATCCCTATTGTCAATCCTTGTGTGTTTGTGATGTCTTATCTTGCCTTTTATTTATCTTTAAACTTGTTCTTCGTTTCTCTGTGTGTTTGTGGTTGATTGCCGTCCTTCAGTGTTACTTTTCCTGTTCGATTTTATATTTACTCTTGGTATTAATTGACGGCTGTACTTTCTCGTGTTCTTCAGTCATAGGGAGTGATTGCCTCACCACCGCCGATTGCCCAGTGGAGAGTGCCGAGTGTTACCGTCCACCTAACAGAGATGGTGAATGTGTCTGCAAACGAGGATATAATTGTGGAGGACGTAAGTATCATTGTGTTCGATGTATTAGTATTTAACTATTTTCATCCACTGTCTGTGGGATTGAACCTAGAAATTACATATTTCTCACAAAACATATTATTCCGCAGCATTTTACAGAGCTGTTCATAACCAAAGACGAGAGCGCGCAAAACGAGAACGCTCGTTAAAACAATTAGTGTATTAAATTATTATTTTCATTTGCATTTAAATAATTGAAAGAATTGACGGAGAATAAGTTTAGTCCAATAATTAATAGTACTTTGAGACAAATATAAAAAGGACGTCATTTCCAAAGAAATTGAGTATAGAACAACATCATTTTTGTTCCCCCCACCCCACCCTCCCAACCCCATCATAGTCATATATCATAGATCATACGCGACGCTAGCTTACATGTATTTGTACGACAAACGCCTAGAAGCTATCTTATAAAATATGTTTGAGTTGGCAGCCATTTTACCGAGAATCTGATTATTGGCTGACACAGACGCACCAGACAGTAAGAAATGCACTATTTTAGAAATTTATCAATAAAAAAGGAGGAAAAACTCATCGACGAACGAAAGGAAGATGGTCAAACATGAATGAATGGTGTTTTACGGCTCGTCGACACATTAATATGTCATATTGTGCGCAAAAAATTGATGAAAGATTATGATATGAAGTAGTAATTAATATCTGACCTTATTTTAAAATTTGAAGAAGACAATATACCAGGTCTCCTTGTTTTACTAGATTTTGAAAAAGCATTTGACTCTTTGGAATGGAAATTCATTGAAAAATGTTTACGTTATCTTAATTTTGGAGAGTCCATTTTAAATTGGTTTCATACATTTTATAATAATGTTTCGAGTTGCGTCCTGAATAATGGCCATTGTTCTGAGTTTTTCCCTATTCAACGAGGTGTCCGACAGGGAGATCCCCTTTCTCCATATCTTTTTATCATATGTGTTGAATTTTTAAGTGCTGCCTTGAAAAATCACCCTGATATTAAAGGTATTCGAATAAAAGATTCAGAATATTTATTAAATCAATATGCGGATGACTCCTCTCTATTTCTAGAAGATGACGAAATTTCTCTTAATACTGCACTTCAGTTAGTAGATAAGTTTTACCTTTGCTCAGGATTAAAAGCAAACTTCGATAAAACTCAAATTATATGGATAGGCTCAAAAAAAGGTTGTCGTGACAAATCATTATTGATTGTCTAACTGTTCTTCCTGACCCACCGGAACATATATTTGATGAATTCCAAATTACATTGTTTAATTTCTTATGGTCTGGTAAAAATGACAAAATTAAACGAACAGTCATGATAAATCAGATTGAAAATGGTGGTTTAAAAGTGCCACATATCAAATCATTAAGTCATTCATTGAAACTTGTATGGGTGAAAAAACTTTTAGACCCAGCAACATTCTCACCATGGAAAACCCTTATTTTAAATGAGCTAGAACCGTTCAGTGGTTATAAACTATGGTATCTCCATAAAGACGGAATCCTTAAACTAGCAAGTTATCAGAACAGTTTCTGGCAAAATGTAATGAAATCTTGGGCACTTTTAGATAGTGAAAACACCAAAAACACACATACAGATATTTTATCAGAACCTATATTTTATAATTCAAATATTGTGTTAAACTGGGACTTAAACCTCTTTAAAGTGTTAAGTCAACACTCAGTATTCTTCATTAACGATCTTGTAAATGAACGGTGTGAGTTTTTATCTTTTAATGATTTCTCAACTAAATACAATGCACGCATTCCATTTACATCTTATTATGGAATAATTAATGCAATCCCTAATGAATGGAAAACATGTATTAAGAATAAAACTAGAATTGAACATCCTTTAAATAAAAATATTCATAAAATAAAATCAGCAAAAAAAGTAAATCAATCGTTTTATGAAGACTTTTTAAAATCAGTAAGTTTAACACCCAATAACTCGCAAGAAAAATGGAACAAAGAACTCGAAATAACCTTAACAAACGAAGACTGGAATTTTCTATATCAACACACTTTTAAAATAACCGATGATACTTACCTACAAAGTCTTCAATTTAAAATACTTCATCGTATTTTGTTTACCAATACCAAATTGTATCAATGTAAAATGTCAGAAACAGAACTATGCACTTTTTGCAACAACTCAAAAGAAACTGTTTCACATCTATTTTTTGAATGTATGTATTCAAAGAATATACTGCTAAGATTGTTTGAACAAATTAAGAATCTTTGCGGAATTTCTATTGAATTAAGACCCGAAGAGGTCCTCCTTGGTTTTAAACAGCATGAATATGTTTTAAATTCGATTATTAATATTTGTTTCCTTGTCTATAAAAGTTATGTCTATTCAAGCAAATTGAAAAAATGTCTCCCAAACTATGATGTTTTTATTGAACATCTGAAAAGATATAAACACTTGGAATTATTCTCATCATTCATGTACTCTGTACCAAAATCTAATGCCATAAAGGTGAGATGGAACATAATTAGCCAACTGTTTTAATTAGGATAGTCAAGTTAAATTACCCCTTTTGGTATATCTAGGTATATGTATGTATATATGTATGTATGTGTGCATATGCATGTATATATATGTGTATGTATATATGTATAAGTATGTAATATTAATAGTTAATTTAGTGTAGGTTTGTACTGACTTCATTTATTTCGTTATTTTGGTTTTTGCTCCATTGAAATTCATTTATCTTGACCGGTTTATATTATATATTCTTTCCGTTTAACAAGTTTTATCAGCTATATATATATATATGAATGCAACTGTATATGTAAGTACACAATGTGTCTGAAATAAAAGTATTAAAAAAAAAAAAAAAAAAAAAAAAGTAGTAATTAATAACAATGGAACATACTTTATTAAAAACTGTTTAACTAGAACGAATTCGATAGCGCGCTATCGCAAAATACCCACGTTTTCTTCACTTGGTCAAATCCCTTTAACCGTGTATACATTTTACATGTAATTGGTTTTATTGCTCTTTGATAATCAGATCAAAAATAGCACTATTTATGCTTTTCTGTATACCTGTATGGCACTTTAAATGAATAAATATATTTAGGGTATTTGTGTATTTGGGTGTACGGTGACCCCTATCCGAGAGTCCCATGGTGACCCTGGAGCAAATTAGACTGATAATCCCAAAATCATTACATTTTATTGAGAAAGAAATTTATTTTAAAAAAACACACCCAATCTACCTCTGTCACCCCTCAGCCCCCACGCCACCGCCCCCGCCCCCACCACCCAGCCCCACTGTCCCCACATGGGCACACCTCTAAGGTGAAAACACTGACCTTGTTATGCTTTGTATTTGCATAGGAGTATATTTGCATATTTGCCAAGTTTAAAAACAAAATAGAAAAAGGATACTTCAAATGATACCCCCACCCACCCCCCACCCCCCACCCCCCACCCACCCACCACCCCCCACACACACACAGACACAGAGGAGAGAAACATATTATTATACACTGTAATCCCTTCATTAAAAATGTTCGTTTGAGACATAAAACAAATTTGACCCTCTGTTATCCTCCACCATCCAACCACCCCATCCACCCCTAAACCCAGGGAACAGGTCTGAGTTCTGAGTTTTAAATAATAAATCATTTGACATGCTGTGTATTCCTTTCATAGATGACTATGTATACCAATTAATGTGCAAATGCGTGGAAAAATGACATTGTAATTGAATTATTAATGCATTTGATGCCCCTTCCCCTAAGGCCCAGCCGATGACGTAGAAGGAAACAAATGTATACAGTATAATCCCATCATCATAGCGTTCCATTTGAGACGTAATTAAAAAAATCAAACGACACCCCATAATACCCTCTCTCCCTCCCCCACCACACCTACACACATACACCCAACCCCTGGGCAGACGTAAAAGATTGAAATAATAAAAGCGTTTGGTATGTTGTTAATATTTCATAGACGAGTTAACATACCAAGTTATACGCAAAATTACGAATTTTTAGTGCATTTGACCTTTTGAAAACCTGTGCAGACGGCAGACGTCAGAATTTGAAATAATAAAATCATTTGGTATGTTGTTTATCTTTCATAGAGGATTACATATATCAAATTATATACAAAAATAAGGAACAATTACAGCGTAAATGAAATTGTAGTGTATTTGACCTTTTGACACCCCTTACCCTGTAAATTAAATTTTAGTGTATTAATTTGACCTGTTGACAACCTTTTACCAGGGCCCCAAGGGTGACGTAGGATAGAAAAAAAAAAAAAGTATAATCCCATCAACATAACATTCCATTTGAGTCACAATTACAAAAGAAAACGACCCCACCCAACCACATCTCTCTCTGGGCCCATGGGCAGACTTCCGAGTTTGACATATGTTGTTTATCTTTCATAGACGATTACAAATACCAAGTTGTGTGCACAAATATGGAAAAATGACAGGTAATTTAATTAAGATTGCATTTGACCTTTTGACGGACACCCACCCGCCCCTTCCCCACCCCACACACACCCACACCGCCGCTCTTGCACGCCGTCATCATATGGTTATGGTGGTCATATCCTAAGCCTGGTTGAATTCCGATCAGCGGTTTAGGAGGAGATATGGTAACGATATGGTAACGGAAGGACGGACAGATGGACAAACGGAGGCTATTTTAATTTACCTTTTTTTTTCAAACGTAGGTATAATTAGGGACATTTGGTTCCGGTATAAAATGAACTCGACTATGTAAGAAAAAAGGAATATTAGGACAATATTTTCTTACAATGATTTCTGCCACTGAATATTTTAACATACATTATGACATAATTGTAAAATATTGAAATGATTGCAAGGTTTATATTGGGATGGCCTCGACCCCACGAGATCAATTGCAAGGTGAATAAAGAATCTTCATTTCTTTTTCTAAAGGGGCTGGCGTGGCGCAGTCGGTAGCGCGGCGGATTTGTTACCGGAGGCCCCGGGTTCAATCCTCCGTGGTGCCACTGAGTTCCGTCGGTGTGTTCTTGGGCAAGACACTTTACCTTAGCCTCGTCCGTTGGATGGGGACGTAAACCGGGCGGTCCCGTGTATCGGTCTATCCTCCGAGCACGTTAAAGAACCATAGGAATCTATTCGATAATAAGAGTAGGGCAGGTTCCCGGACTCCTATGTATCCTTCCCCTCTCTCTGGGGCGGCTCTAAATAACCTATACTGTGTTGATGAGCCGTTAAACAACATTCAATTCAATTCAATTCTTTTTCTTAAAATAAATTAGGCACCCTGCTCTGATGGGTATAGTAACATATTTTAATTTTGCGCAGGCGGTGCCTAAATTGATTTTTTTATATAATGAAATTATTGCGCATTTTGTCGAAATTCTATTTATTTAATCGAAAACATTAATTAAAATCACAACCTTTGAGGTAAATATTGTGTGATTTAATATATAGTGTTCATGTTTTAGCGATGTGTTGTAGATTTAATTAAATCGTTGCAAACGTAGTAAATCGAACGTCGATTTATATAAATCGCAAACATTTATTTAAGTAAAAACTATTTAGTTAAAAAGTGCAGCGATTTAATTAAATCGTTACACATTTAGTATATTGAAAGTCTCCCCGTACACCCAATCAATATTTTTTTATCTTTACATCCAGCAGAAATTTATGACTTTCATAGGTCCAGTTTCAGCCTTCAACACATGTGTTACTTATACCATGTTTAAGGTTTTGTCTTCACCAACATTTTGGCCCATTTTAATAGAGGTCTTCTTTTCTTGTGATCTAGAATTAGACCATGCGAGATAGGGAGATCTCACCCGTGTTTCAGAATTGTAACCGGAGACGAGGCTGTGCTGAGATCCTGGTTTCAATTCTGACCCCGAGGGTGAGATTTCCCTATCTCACATGATTAAACACATGATGGCTTATTTTTCTCCCATTATGCGCTTAGTATACAGGCATAAAACAATAAGAAACTTTTTTACTGGTCCTTTGGGACCAACGAGCCCAATATAGGTGGCTTTGAAGTAGAATACCGCTTAAGCCGGTACTAGGGGGCGTGAGAAGTGTTGCTTCTTTCATTACTTCTCATGAACAGACTCAATAAAACCGAGTCTGCTGCTTTATTCTCTTAATTGTGTTTGTTGCTCTCAAAGGATCACCTTTATCAGTATTTTTTAATAACTGTATTTGAATAACGCTAGAATAAGGTGACGTCCCTGGTTGCACTTCAGATCCCTCGGGTGAGATTTTAAAAATGTTCATGGGTATCCGGTGAAGATAGGGAATTCCAACCCGGTGTATAAGTGTTTTTATCGGAACCGAGGCTCCTTGTCTGAACCGAATACCCATGATAGATTCTTTTTCTTGCATATCGGAGACATGTTGTGCGTTGACGCCTCCAGCTACTAACGTTTTTTCATGTTTTCTGCATACCGGATGTTGGTGCGCGCGTGAATTTTATCTCGACCCTAGGGTGAGATGAAATATCTAGCCCCGGTAAAATGACGGATATCCTTGTCCGGTATGCAAGACTGTCCTATCTCATGATGGATTCTTAAATTTTACATACCGGACCTATCCTTGTCCGTATGCAAGACTGTCCTATCTCATGATGGATTCTTAAATTTACATACCGGACCAGGATATGCCGCCCATTTTACCGGGGCTAGATTCGTAAAATCTCACATGAGGAGTAAACAC
>JAWPHD010015704.1:0-53788 GCA_037043455.1 Cyrtodaria siliqua | reverse complement strand
CGACTTATAATCACATATTCCGGATAATAGGAAATAAATTTTAAATAGTCATTGACTATATTTGACTCCGATAAAACGGAAGTATATTAAAGTATATTCCGGACATCGGAAATATTAAATATATTTCAGTCATCGGAAGTATTGAAAAAGGACCGCAGCCCTGTTTAAATAAAAATGGCATTTTTGGCTGGTCATTGAATATATTAGACACCGGAAAATCGGAAGATATTAAAGTATATTCTGGACAATCGGAACTATTAAGGTATGTTCCTGACAATCGGAAATATTGATATAGGCTGGTTATTGAATATATCAGACTCCGAAAAATCGGAAGAATATTACCAATGAGATTATAAATGCTTTACTTTAAATTATACTCCGGATATCGGAAGCATAATAATACGTGAATGTTTATTTATCTTGTAATCAATTTCCTTTTCATTAAATGTTAGCCGATACGTGCTGGTAATGCCAAGATCATTCGGACAATGCTATATTACTGTATAATAATACTCTTTAGAATTGGAAAAACAAATCAATAATATATACACTTCTAATTAAACACCGAGATAATGAATGAGTTGGATATTGGAATGTTGTCTTTCAGCATAACGGTACTATTTCCATGTTCTATCGTGTATTGTTCAATTCTTGCTATGCATCAGCCATGACGTGGTTGCAGTGTTTCAGTTGTACTCAATTTTTATCGATTGTTATATACCTCTTGGCGCTGAAAAGAGAAAAGAACAACACCAGCAGCAAAAGACACAATACCTGGTAAAACAGTTGTATAGGGTTGGGAGGGCGGGTATAATGAAATATTGTTTATGTAACTTTGAAATTGTTAAGTTTGTATCGTGAACAATTTGCAATAAACTTACTTGATGTTTTCCAAATCCAGATTATGAAGGGAGCTTACTCTAGGTGAAGTTTTAACACTGTATATACAGCAATTATTTCCCCTTTTATGATAACTCGAATTACTTGTCATTTTATGCCTTCATAATTTCATTTATCATAAAAAGTGAAATTTATTGAAAACAAAGTTAGAATTATCTTTTACTATGTTATTATTTTTTTGGCAGAATTGGCCATGGCTGATTTTGTGTATTTAATGTAGCTTTATAACTTGTTAGAATTAGTTGAATTTTCAGATCAGCATATATTTATTATATTCCGGACAGTCAGAAATGTTCATATAGTTCCATATTCCGGACAAATCGGACATATTGGCATTTATAAATCCCTATTCCAGACACTCGGACATAGGCATATCTTACTTATTGTATATTCCGGACGATTAGCAATATTGTCAATTCGAATTATAATCACATATTCCTGATAATCGGAAATATTTTAAATAGTCATTGACTATATTTGACTTCGGAAAAACGGAAATATATTAAAGTATATTCCGGACATCGGAAATATTAAAGTAGATTCCGGACATCGGAAATATTGAAAAGGATCGCCGCCCTGTTTAAATAACAATGACATTTTTGGCTGGACATTGAATATATTAGACTCCGGAAAATCGGAAGTATTAAAGTATATTCCGGACAATCGGTAATATTAAAGTATATTCCGGACAATCGGAAATATTGATATAGGCTGAATTTATAAATCCCTATTCCAGACACTCGGACATAGGCATATCTTACTTATAATGATTGTATATTCCGGACGATTAGCAATATTGTCAATTCGACTTTTAATCACATATTCCGGATAATCGGAAATATATTTTAAATAGTCATTGACTATATTTGACTCCGGAAAAACGGAAGTATATTAAAGTATATTCCGGACATCGGAAATATTAAAGTATATTCCGGACATCGGAAAAATTGAAAAACGACCGCCGCCCTGTTTAAATAAAAATGGCATTTTTGGCTGTTCATTGAATATATTAGACTCCGGAAAATTGGAAGATATTAAAGTATAGTCCGGACAATCGGAAATATTAAGGTATATTTCGGACAATCGGAAATATTGATATAAGGCTGGTTATTGAATATATCAGACTCCGGAAAATCGGAAAAATATTACCAGTGAGATTTATAAATGCTTTACTTTAAATTATACTCCGGACATTGGAAGCATAATAATAAAGTGAATGTTTATTTATCTTGTAATCAATATCCTTTTCATTAAATGTTAGCCGATACGTGCTGGTAATGCCAAGACACGCAAATACGACTGGTAGCACGTTGTGCACATGTACCGCCACAAATCTGTACAGTCTGGCACAAATCTGTACAGTCCACCTTGCAGGATATTTAACAGTATGTCTATTACCTTGATCTGACAGAATGTTCGTTATTCTTAAACATTTCCATACTTTCTGAAATTTCAGGATAAGCAATATATGCGCATCCGTTTTTGATGAGTATATTTGCCTATGCAAAAATTAATACGTAGCCTGACTTTATCTAACTGTTTATGACATATTTCGTCACGGTATCTCAACCTTGGTGGGATGGCAGACCAAGCGATTTTAACGTATTGGGAAAAGCTTACCAGCATGTCATACATAACTGATTTTAAGTAGCCAATAATGTAGGAAAGCGGGGGCTTGGCCGATATCATTACCCCCACAGTGTAAAAACTATGATATGTGGTGGAGCATTATAGGAAAGAGAGATGATTCAAACGCTCTATAAATATTCTTGAATGCGCATTCCTGGTTGGAAGTCCCATAGTATACTGCCTTCTTTATATGACGTAGTCCCAGATTTACCCCGTTCTGGTCTGTGATGGGTTCGGTTGAAAACATCTCTAATGATTGAAGACCGCCGACTACCCATACTTGAAAGTGGCCTAAAATCAAAAACTTAAACAACTGTCAGTAAGATCAAGCCTACTAGACAATGTTTAAATGGGGGGCATATTTAATCGGATGTAACTTTTATATGCGTTTGATTTCCATTGACCATATGCCTTAATTTCATCTTCGGGTTTTCCTTCATTAAACATTGCTGTTGCACCCCCAATTCTGAAAGAGTGGGATTTATAATATGTACTGAATGCCGAAGTATTATAATGCTTTTTTAAGCACACTGTTAAATTGGTAGCTTGTTACTGGTGATCCATCAAAATGGCATATAATTTGACCTTCTATTTTTGGTCTGCATGCCAAGTATCTACACAGAGCCTCTTTAAGGAAAGTGATGCGTTCGAAGAACTGTACTGATTTTTGCACCCCTACCGAACTGATCATTTTTTGAATTTCTAATGAAAATATTAATGCAGTTAACGCTAAACACTACGTCTGTGAAACTTAAAACTTTGTTATCAGAAGCTTTATTTGCCTTAGACACTTCACCTACTCCTAAAAGAGCACAAAATGCCAGAGCATATGAACAACTGAACAAATTCGCTTCATATTTTGATATACAGGTATGTATTAAAATAGGCAGAATCCTTTTCAATAGGGTAATGGTGATGGGCATTCTATTGTCTTTACGTTTTTGTGATCTGTTCATGCCATTTAACATGTGTTTGACTAAACAAGTTTGTCTCTGAGACTATTAATCTTATTGAAATAACTGATGGCTGCAACATGACAGCTCACCGTCGAGTATGCATAATTATTTTGCGACATAAAGGCTATGTATTCAACAACACCTAGGATGGGGCCAGAAATTTCCATATTGCATGTTTAACCTAAATTTCTCAAAGGACGCCTTTCCAGCCTGATAGGTTTTGTGAGTATTAACTGCCATTGATGCTTCAATGTCTATTTCACGTTGAAAAGGCGAAGGAACGATTCTAGAATTGCTGCAGGGGTTCTGGAAGCCTGGGCAGGGAGTAGATTCCACAGCTTGTCCCACTGAAATCGACTAATAGCGTCACAAATGTTGTTTTTCTTACCCGAAATATGTATGGCTCTCATTTTAATATTATATGCTAGGAGCGTTAAAATCAACTGACGAATTACAAACATAACGCTTTTATTGCGTGATATTTTGTTGTTGATTATTTCGACTATTGACAAGTTATCGGACCTAATTGTCACCTTTCTACCCTTGATGTTTGCCCCCCCCCCCCCCCCCCCCCCCACGTAAAGAATGCCAATACAATCGGCAATAATTCTAGGTATGTAATATCGCCCCAATAGTCGGTCCACTTGAAACACACCCAATTTCCTTGAAAAAATGCCCCACAGCCCAAATTCCGAGAACCGGCAGCATCCGTAAATAGCTCTATATCCTCGTTTGAGACCTACTTCAGATCACTAAGAAATGTAACCAAACCTTAATGTCTTCCTTAATGCCCTCTGTAAGGCGTATGAAATGGTGTGGTCTTTTTGTATGTGACATAGCCTCGTAAAAACGACAATTGAAGTCTCTACCTGAAGGAATGGCATTGGAAAAAAACATAATAACCACATCAATGGACTGCAACGATCTCAATCTAAGTTTTTTGACATTAAGCGCATCTTGTAATAATTTGATTGCTTTTTCAATTTTTTCTTTTGGGATTCTAACAATTCCTTCAACTGAGTCAATTTCTAGACCCAGGTATTGCATTTTTGTGGTGGGACCTTCAGTTTTTCCTTCGTTTATTGGAATACCAATATCGTAACAGACCAAATCAAATGTGTTCATCGATATCTGACATTCATTAGTGTCATGTTTTCCTGCAAAAAAATAGTCATCGAGGTAGTGATCCAAATTGTCTGAATTTGCTTTCTTAGAGACTGCCCACTGTATAAATTAAGCAAAAGTTTCGAATATAGAGCAGGATATAAATGATCCTTGTTGCAACATTTTTTGAATCCAAAATTGATTATTAAAACATGCCAAGTAAATCAAAATCTCCTGGATATATGGGGTATTATATGCAGATTGTATGTCTTTCTTGGCCATTAATGCCGACTTGCCTAATCTTTGTAAAATCTCTATGGCATTGTCGAATTTGGAATAATGTACCGAACAAGAGACAGAATCTATAAAATCATTTATGCCCAGCCCGGCTGGATGGGAAAGATGCGAGATGAGCCGCCGACCTCCTGTATTTTTAGGAATTAGACCCATTGGATTTACTCTTAAATTTGAAATAGGCCTGTAATTGAAGTGGCCTAATATTCTACCTAATTCTACCTCTTGATCTAGTTTGAGTTGATATATTGTTGGATGCATTTCAACAGACTTCAGATTCTTTGAGAAAACTGGAATATGTGGACCCAAATATTGTTAAACCGAATATAAAAACCAGTTTTAAAGCCTTCATATAAAAATGATGCATCATCTCTATTGTCATATTTATCTTACCATATTTTTAACAGTTCTGTTTTAACTGGTGTGCGGCCTAGGGCCCATAAATCTTAGCGGAGCCAAAAATCTCTGCCTATATTGTGTCGTGCCTTGATGGAACCTGGGTCTGAAAGACAATTATTGACCATGTTGTGTTAGAGCTTGACTGTTGCAAACCGTAGATGAATGAGGTCCGTTGCATTTTAAACATTTATGCTGGTAAGTGCAATTGACCTTAGTGTAGAAACCCGTTAGATTGAATTCAAAACATGGCTTAGGGAGTTGTTTTGGAAAGGTTTTTCATCAGTTTGATGGCGACATGCTCTACAACCAAAGTTCACCATCGATTACTATGGAAAACCTCGGCTGCCTTCTGTTTGCCTTTTGCATTTTGTGCAGTACGCTTCCTAAGTTGTCCTGTGCATTTTCTAAGTTTTTAAATTATGTGCATTTAGTAAGTTGTTATGTGCATTTAGTAAGTTGTTATGTGCATTTTCTAGGTTGTCATGTGCATTTTCTAAGTTGTCTTGTGCATTTTTTAAGTTGTCATGTGCATTTTCAAAGTTGTTATGTGCATTTTCTAAGTTGTTATGTGCATTTTCGTAGGTTGTTATGTGCATATTCTAAGTTGTCTTGTGCATTTTCTAAGTTGATGTGTGCATTTCGTAAGTTGTTATGTGCATTTTCCAAGTTGTTATGTACATTTCGTAGGTTGTTATGTGCATTTCGTAGGTTGTTATGTGCATATTCTAAGTTGTCTTGTGCATTTTCCAACTTGTTATATGCGTTTCGTAAATTGTTATGTACATTTAGTAAGTTGGTATGTGCATTTCGTAGGTTGTTATGTGCATATTCTGAGTTGTCTTGTGCATTTTCTAAGTTGTTATGTGCATTTCGTAAGTTGTTATGTGCATTTCGTAGGTTGTTATATGCATATTCATTCTAAGTTGTTATGTGAATTTTCTAAGTTGTCATGTGCATTTCATAAGTTGTTATTTACATTTCGTAAGTTGTCTTGTGCAAACTACAAGTCGTCGTTAAGTAGACTTTTTATCGGGATAAGTTTTGAAGGAAACACCGGTAGAAATGGCGGCTGCCCAGATAAAAGAAACTGGGCTAGGTACATTATACAATAAATTCTTAGAACATCAAACTGATTTGAAAATGTGTAAGGGATTGTCTGACGTGGAGTTAATAAATCTTGGTCTGAAAAAAAAATAAAGAAAAATAAATAAAACAATAACGTGTTATTTGTTTGTCTTTGATTGTAGTCCTAAGGTTTATAGCCCTCCATCGTATAACCAATATGACGTCCTAAAGGTATAGGTTCAATATAGTCTGGACTTCACGTGTTATTTGTTGAAAACAAACATATTTTAAATACTCTGGGACTTTTTTCAAGAAAACTTAAAATATGTTTGCTTTCAACAAATAGCACGTTAATGTTACTTTTATTGAAATATATTTTTCAATTTATCATAATTATTATTTGTTAGTTTCCAACACTGATGGGTAGGGGCTACGTGATGTCGTTTTCTCCCTCCCCCATTTCTCCCTTCTCCCTCCCTTATCTCCCTTCTCTGCTCCCTTTTCTCTCTTCTCTCTCAGAGTACTGATAAACAAGGGAAGAAATCCATCAACGTATCTATCGTGGAGACAGAACGTGTGCGGCAGACAAGATAATGGTCAATTAAGGATTTTGATAGGATAAAGACTCTTTTACCTAAAACGACGACTCTCAAACTATGATAATTCTTCATCACTTTTTCTTTTACAAACTTGCTAATTTAAAAATCTAGCGCCCCTTTCTCTCCCGACTCCCGTCCTCTTGTCTTCCGACCCCCACCCTTGTCTCCCGGCCCCGCCCCTTATCTTCCGTACCCACGGCCACCTGTACCACACCTCCTGATACTGCCACCTGTGACCCGATCTATTTTATTCACAAAGCGACTTTCAAAGCGTACTGCACAAAATGCAAAAGGCCAACAGAAGGCAGCCGAGGCTTTCCATAAATTACAGCCCAGCTGGAGGATGGGTTGGCCGCTTTTCTTAACCGAAATTGTCCATCAAATGAAATCCACCCGACGGCATAGCGCCTTGCTGCTAGTCTGATGGTGTGCATGTAATGCATCTGGTTTTTCGCCTCTGATGCATGCATTTCAATATAAATTAAGGAGAAAATCAAAAAAGCATCAGTCCATTTTTCTATCGACATGGTTTTGAATTCAGTAGTTTTGTTAACCACCACAAGTTCACCATTTATTAACTGAATGGTCTGTTTTGAATCTAAGTTTGCTTTGGTTAATAATGAGCCTAATTCAATGAATTCCCCATTCCATATTTTTCGTTTAATTTGTTGTGGTACTTGTAATGCAATGTCCCCACATACATACTGAAATGTGTTAAATAAATTCATTTGATTACCTTCGTTTCTCTGGAAACGCCTCTCTTGATCTTGTATCTGTGGTTCGTAACCAGTTTGCCCTTGTTGATGTGACTGGAGGAACGGTTGCTGTGGCTGGGGGAACGGTTTCTGTTGCTGGGGGAACGGTTGCTGTTGCTGGGGGAACGGTTGTTGTTGCTGGGGGAACGGTTGCTGTTGGGGGAACGGTTGCTGTTGCTCGGGGAACAGTTGTTGTTGCTGGGGGAACTGTCATTAGTTTGATTCAAGGCATCAATATAATGCCCTGGGCCTACCTGATACTGATATGGTTGAATCAGGGGAGGGACCAACTGCATGGGCGGGGCTCCTGGAAAGTGTTGTTGTGGTAGTTGAATATTGTGTTGTTGAGCAGGTGCAGGTTGTTGAGCAGGTGCAGGTTGTTGACCTGGTACTGGTGCCTGTTCTACCGGTACATTTTGTTGTTCACCGTCAGCAGGTGGATGGATGCGAGGCTGGCCTTTTTGACCCCTCCGTTGCTCAACCTGCCGCCTTAACGGCATATTTTGCTTGCCACGTCTAGGACGTAGTCTTGGCATTGTTTTTCAGGAACATGAAAATAAAAACAAATTGTCATAAATTTTGTCCATATTTGAACATTATATTAACCTTCACGTCGCCCGCAAATCTACTTTAAAAATATGAGTTATATACTACTGCCATAGCGGAATGCAAGAACTTTGTAGTCTTAATAAAGAAAATTATCTGGTTATTAAGCAAGGAAGGCAAGACTGTATGTCATATCAATTTTTTTATATTTTTTAATTTATATTATTTATTGTTCCTGTTCGAACCCATCTCAGAAATATTGGCATACATATATCACAACAAGATATATAGCTCTTATCCTGTTCTTACTTTGAGCATTTGTAGGATTTTCTTTCCCTTGTATCGCGATATATTGCGATACAGATACACCGTATCGCTATACGTATCACGATATATTATTTTGCATTTTCCATTCATGTCATTTAACGTATATGTATATAATGTTAATTGAGCATATGCTTGATTTCTTAAAACAGTGTGTGAAAACTTTTATTTCTCAACCTTATTTGAGGTAACATGAACATTGCCAGAAACAACTGACTTGGTGACTAGATACAAAAACAAATAACATGTGAAATAGAAAATGGCGCGCGCCCCCTAAAAATTCCGGATCATACATGTATTTGAAAACGGACTTTTTAACCCTATCATTGCACTACCGCAACCGTTTTATGAGGCTAGAAACGGACCCGAATATTAATCAAAATCTTACGCCACACCTAATCTGAAATCCTGGATCCACCCCTAACCTGTACCCGATAAACTGCACTGGGTGACGCGCAGACTATCCTTCCATAGCAAGAACCAGTAATTAATGAGTAACGCCTCGTTCTGAATTGCGTCTATATAACAAAAACCTTTCCAGAAACTACTTGTGTGAACCTGCAGTCGACAACTGAATCGATATACTATTAAGATACAACTAGAACGAGCATCAACAAAACCTTATACATCGAAACGAGGAGATTTGTTGAACTTAACCCAGATTTGCCGACTGGTATCAGGGGCGGATCCAGGATTTCAGCTTAGTGGGGGCGTAAGAGTTTGGTCAATATTCGGGTCCGTTTCTAGCCTCATAAAACGGTTGCGGTAGTGCAATGATAGGGTTAAAAAGTCCGTTTTCAAATAAAAGGACTTAACAATGTGTTAATTAAAGCACTCATTAGCCATTATGCGTCGAGCGAGCTAGAATTTTTTTTCATACTAAGGGATTATATTGTAAGATTTTGGTCAACTTTCGGGTCCGTTTCTAGCCTCATAAAACGGTTGCGGTAGTGCATTGATAGGGTAAAAAAGTCCGTTTTCAAATAAAAGGATTTAACAATGTGTTAATTAAAGCACTCATTAGCCATTATGTTTCGAGCGAGCGAAGCGAGCGAGAAAATATTTTATACTGAGGGCGTGCATCGAAATTGTTTGATAGGGGGCGTAAGATTTTGGTCAATTGTCGGGTCCGTTTTTAGCCTCATAAAACGGTTGCGGTAGTGCAATGATAGGGTAAAAAAGTCCGTTTTCAAATAAAAGAACTTAACAATGTGTTAATTAAAGCACTCATTAGCCATTATGCGTCGAGCTTGCGAGAATTTTTTTTTATACTGAGAGCGTGCATCGAAATTGTTTGATGGGGGGGCGTAAAATTTTGGTCAATTTTCGGGTCCATTTCTAGCCTAGGAAAACGGTTGCGGTAGTGCATTGATAGGGTAAAAAAGTCAGCTTTCAAATCAAAGGATTTAACAATGTGTTAATTAAAGCACTCATTATCCATTATGCGTCGAGCGAGCGAAGCGAGCGCGAAAATGTTTTATACTGAGAGCGCGCATCAAAATTGTTTGATATTTTATCTACAGTAACATGGACATACATGAATATGGGTGCGCCCCCCACCCCCTGTATCCGCTAGTGGATATATCGGTTATACCTTGCACCACTACCCTTCATGCAACTTGATCTTATTGTGTGTGTTGCTGTTTACCAACTCTTAATTCATATTCATGTGCGGGTATGTTATGGACCGGTGAATAAATAAACAGTTTTATTTAGTATATATTCATCATTTTGTGACCTCAACATAGGGGTTACTTTAATAATTGTGTTTTATATTAGATCTACTTTGTAATATATTTAATCTGTAAACTCACCTTTTCCATATTGATCTTTCTTTATACGAATACATTTGGTTAACTTTGTAAACGTCCTCTACCGATGCAATAAATGTAGCTCTTTATTTTGAGACTTTTCGTACATTGCTAGCAGCAATATCCCTACTCCGTGTAATCGCTGAGAGGGCGGAAAATGTTAAACGCTCAAATAAAGCTTTCATAACTACACAAGATCTATTTCTACTCCGTTGTTATGGCGACCGCCTGCCGATCAATTATGTGTGTCATACCATAGATCTACATATATATCCATGGTGATACGTCACAAAATATATAGATAGGCAATGATTATGTTGAAAAAATTGCCTTAAATATATCGTAGATTTATTTATTTTAGGCACACATATCTGTTTATATTTTTCTTATCAACCAATCTTGTTTTGAGAACATTTGATGTCATGTCTTGCGATATTTTGATCGTTTGTCTGGCGCCATTTTAATCCCTTTGTTCCACACCTTTCCCTGCGGCATCGCCGATATTTTAAATCGTAAAACATCATGTTTACTAGTGTAGTAACACACAATTTGAGTTCAGTAGCTTGTAAAGCCGGTGTTAATAAAGTTATAAAACTTAAATTTATAATGAAATATTGTTTATGTTACTTTGAAATTGTTAATTTTGTATCGTGAACAATTTTCAATAAACTTACTTGTTGTTTTCCAAATCCAGGTTATGAAGGGAGCTTACTCTAGGTGAAGTTTTAACACTGTATATACAGCAGTTATTTCCCCTTTTATGATAACTCGAATTACTTGTCATTTTATGCCTTCCTAATTTCATTTATAATGCAATAAATGAACCAATGTTTTCAAATTTAAAAATACATTTACAATAATTTCTGTAAAAGCAAATTAAAAAAGAAGAAGCTATTTCTTTCCGCAAACATCGTTTAAGTATGAATGTCTTGCATATATTTGATAATTATGTTAAATAAGTTGTTTAGTAAGCAGATCCGATTTCCATGCAGTGACTCTTTGTCGTCTATTTCTTCCTGATATGGACTGCATTCCTTTGGAATGTCCCCAACCGTAACATTTCAAATTGAAAGTGTTACACTCAAATTGGATAATGTTTTATAGTATGTTCCACATAAATAATCTAGGAGTTATATATCGAATGTTTTGAGATCATGCATTTGTTATCATGCATGTTTTCAAATTTAAAAATACATTTACAATAATTTCTGTAAAAGCAAATTAAAAAAGAAGAAGCTATTTCTTTCCGCAAACATCGTTTAAGTATCAATGTCTTGCATATATTTGATAATTATGTTAAATAAGTTGTTTAGTAAGCAGATCCGATTTCCATGCAGTGACTCTTTGTCGTCTATTTCTTCCTGATATGGACTGCATTCCTTTGGAATGTCCCGAACCGTAACATTTCAAATTGAAAGTGTTACACTCAAATTGGATAATGTTTTATAGTATGTTCCACATAAATAATCTAGGAGTTATATATCGAATGTTTTGAGATCATGCATTTGTTATCATGCATGTCTGCATATATTTAAAGAGGTATGTCAATTTGCTTCTTCAGGTACGTGGCACTTGCTTTATCAGGCCATAAAGCAATGCAGGATACCTCGGCCTTTATTGTATTTAACGTTATATGACCCCATTAAACTTATTACGGCACACACGCCAATATTAAGGACTGACAAACACGCAAACAGACAAACAAGAAGGCAAAAGCAATAATACATGCAAACACAAAAGGGTTGACAATAGGGCTACCGCCTTGGAACGGTCAGTGGCAAAGAGTTTAATAAGCACAGAACGACTATGCATACAATCTCACCAGAGCCTCACCAGAGTCCCACCCTTTGGTTTTGGTGGATACTCGAGGAGTATTCCAGGTATTCAGGAAGAAAAATCACTTTGGTATTCATGCCTGGTGTATCGAAAGAAGTTCCCAACTATAAAATCCCTAACGTTTTTGTGATAAAAGGCGTTTTTGAGTATTTAATGCCTGTTTTTTCCTGTCTAATATGACTTTATTGAGTTTTTTTTGTGAGCTAATAACCATTTGCATGGCTGTATGGTGATTCTATTTATCAACTTGAACGTTTTGAAAGTGAAAGTAGAATACATGTAAGCGGTGTCGAATGAGAGCAGTTTGTTCACGGTGTCCACAAAGATCCGCACATTATTTTCATAATTGCTGTAATGTTGTACAGAACTCAGTGGGATTTGTTTTACTTCCGGTACCCCTCCACTTATTGCTATCACACGATTTTAGAAAATGTAACATGATAACGCATTATCCCCCGTAAACTGCTCCACATCCGACTATTAAAATTGATTTTTTTCTGTTTGAAAACTGGACATGCCCAGTGCAACAGTCTAGATCCTCCGCTATTTAAAATAATTTTAGTGAATATACTGTAGCAAGATAATGTACTTGACTCTAGTTAGCTTGATAACTGTGGGTTTTATATTCATATTAAGAATAACCTCTTTGTACTACGCATTTGAAACCACCGACATAAAAGTTAGGTCTGTGTTTAAACATTTGCAGTAGGGGAGCAGCCTTAATATTTTCCTACATCTATCAAATATTTGGTAACGCATGGCAACAAAAAGTAGTACGTCATCTTTCGGCAACCTCAATTTTTTTTTTAAATGTCCGCCATTTTGGATTTTTTAAAA
The DNA here is from genome assembly GCA_037043455.1 of Cyrtodaria siliqua. Taxonomy (NCBI): domain Eukaryota; kingdom Metazoa; phylum Mollusca; class Bivalvia; order Adapedonta; family Hiatellidae; genus Cyrtodaria; species Cyrtodaria siliqua. Next base: position 40,733 of record JAWPHD010015704.1, on the reverse strand, counting down.
CACATAATTTGGAAGATTGTGACAGTTTTTGATCATGAAATTTCATTTCCGCTTTAAGTTTCGTGATTTTCGGCTGTGCCCACTATTTTTTTAGAAGCTTTACTGCGTGATAAATGTAGACCCGCCTTGTAAAATGTCAAGGCGAGGGGCGATAACTCTTAAACATGCCATTTTTAGAATACGTTTAAAATGACAACAACCGCGTGTTTTTTGTTAAATAAAATACGAGAAGATACTTGAATTGTTGTTTTAGCTCACATATTACATGGATTTTGCTGCATTTCACGAAAAGCATGTTATTTCTTTATCAAAAGTACACGAACATATGAGTTGTTTGAGGTGTAGCACACCCATTGCAATACAGGATGTGTCGGCCTGGGGTAGTCGCATAATGGCTTCAATAAATAATTCTCATTTCTTTTTGTAAAAAAAGGCATTTTCAGTAATCTAAAGTGCTTTTTTTGGTTTATATCACATTGTTGATCTATTTGTTACATTTTTCAAGCATTGCCATGTTAAAATTGTGAGTTTTTAATTTATTTTGCTTATATGGAAATGAGTGTATGAATACAATATTATGGCATCTCAGTGTTTATGTTTTTAAAGGGACCATTCATTCATGAGACAAGTTCTTTCTTAGAAGATACATGACCCCCATTTTTCTGCTGATTTTTTTGGCAACATATGTGTCATTTGTGAAGAGAATGTAAGTTATTCATTTTTAATTTGGGCCTAGATATGAATGACAACATGGCATTTAAATTTTAATTCACACACAACTCAATGCAACAATCAATGGGGGTGTTACACCTTGGCGGGATCTGTGAATTTTCATTTTTTCTCAGATTCTTACTTAACTGGCATTTTTCCTTTTGGAATGATTATTTATCTTCAAAAAACACTTTACACTCTTTTAAAACCGGTTTTGATTATTTTTTTGCTATTTTTCGTCGCGGAAAGCCGTAATTTGGAGATTCAGATGTTTTAAGTCTTTAAATGATGGCCTGGAGAAACATTTCCCACTATAATTAGGCTTGTTTGGTATAAACATGTAGATATGTGTATTTGTCATCATAATTAAGCACTACTATTTTTAAAATCCTGCTTTTATAGGTATGACACCGCAAAATCCTTCCCCTTACCCCTTAAAATTGGGTTTACTGAGATAATGTCAGAGAGAACTGAAGGCAGAGTATGCTGCCAAATCATTAAAACTTGGCTTTTAATCACAAAGCTATTACCAGACTTGCATTTAGGAGTATTTGTGACGCCTGTATATTCATGTAGTGTTACCAACTGAAGATATGACGCCACCAAAAGTGAAAAATTGCCTTGACAATTGGATGTTGTCATGAAAATCAGCACATTTTGCATTCAAAGAGCAGTTTTGGTAGCTAAACCTCTTGATTTCCTCATGTTTATTGACTATATGAAGCATTTAATCCATTATATCTTGTATAGGTATGCCCAATGTCATTTTATAAAACAGTTAAGGCAGGTTAAAACTGAAAAAAGTACGCTGATTTTTGTTGCTGTCGACCGCTCTGTTCTCTTTTGAAACGCGTATATATTAATCGATTTTTGGTCGATTCGCAAAAAACTTTTTTTCTTTAATGCGTTATAGTCTAGGCTTTGTCAGAATAGCTACTTTGAAAATTCACTCATAGTTAAGTATTCGATTTTATTAATTTTGAGTTCTGCTCAACCCGGGGCTAGAGGGCGTGAGCGGTAGCTAGCATAATTCACTACCGTTCATGAACAGTCTCAATCAAACCGAGACTGCAATATTTCGTATGTGTCGTGCTCGGCCGTTTCCAAAGGTTCATTATCATACTCTTTTTTATAGCACAGTGGCGTTGCTTTTGCAGTGTGGCGGCAGTAAAACGTCTCCCCGCGCTTGCAATCAGTACTATTATTCATTCGATCTTTGGAGATCGCTGAGCCCGATACTTATATTTAGTTATCGGTGGTACATTTTCAATTTCTTTTGTTTTCTTACTTAATTTTTGATTCGGTGGTTTCACTACTCCGGCCGATAAAAGGCTTTGGGTATTGTTTAACCACCTTTAGGATATGTTGTCTGCTTTTTAATTTAGTCTTTTGGCTGTTACTTGTGATACGCAGGCTTCATAACCGCTGCGCCCAACTAAATTCCATTATGTTTCTTTTGCTCTTCGGGGCATTTAATTGTATTAGATACTGGGACCATACGTCGTACGACATGGGGAAGTCATGAACCCCATGTCCACCGCCATATGCATGCCATCTTCGGGATGGTTAAAATGTTGTACTATCGATTTTATTGATATTGAGTTCTGCTCAACCCGGGGCTAGAGGGCGTGAGCGGTAGCTAGCATATTTCACTACCGCTCATGAACAGTCTCAATCAAACCGAGACTGCAATATTTCGTATGTGTCGTACTCGGCCGTTTCCAAAGGTTCATTATCATACTCCTTCTTATAGGTGTAGCACACCCATTGCAATACAGGAAGTGTCGGCCTGGGGTAGTCGCATAATGGCGTCAATAAATAATTCTCATTTCTTTTTGTAAAAAAAGGCATTTTCACTTATTTAAAGTGCTATTTTTTTAATTTTTTTAAATTTCAATCACCAGATTATTGGTGATCCATTTATTCACCCCGTAATAGGTTTGTGATGGTAGGGGTGGGCCATCCCTCATCAAACCTTACATAAAAAACATGTAATATGCATCTATTAGTTTGTAAATAAAGTAATAGGAAATATAATCAAGTGAATAAATGCATATATTGTAATCAGAGACAGAATACATGGGGAGGTTTTCTTATTCTTTACAATTATAGAAGTATATTATACAATGTACAATTTTAACAGAGTGTAAACGGGAAAAAAAAAATACCACACTGCAATCCAGAGGTATTTCCAAAACAATCTTGGTGGAAAATATAGTATGATTGCTATATAGGGAATATATGGAAGCTATAAGATTGCAGCGAGTCTCTATAAACTCTGGAAAAAAGACAATAATACATGTAAAGAATATTTGTTTCAAAACCCAGTGTACAACCCACATTGTCAATACATACAGACTTATTTTACACAGATAATTTTAATGTTATAATATCAAAAATAAACATTATTTTATATTATGAAATCTATGCATTGCCTCTACTCTGAGGCTCACTGAGTTTTTTCTCATATTTTGTGTTTGGAAAGAAAAAGAAACAATAACCCATCCTGTGTAATAAATCTGTATATAAATCCATTATCAAGGAACAATGTTTCAGGAATGTTTTAAAGGATTAATATACATAACTTCCAAAATTATTTTTTTTTCTAAAAAAAACAAGAAGGTTGATTAGGAAAGACCAAGATATAAGCAAGGGTATGTTATTTCTGATAGTGAGATAAGATTTGCATGTCCCAAAATAAAAAAGAGTAAAAACATTAAGTTTATTTGCTACAGTTTGATACTGAAAAAATCAACTAGGTAAATTATCTCTGTACTCCAGTTCCACAGATAGCAAGGTATTGACTCCACATGGTTTCAAACTTATTAATTTTTAAGTTTTTATATGCGATTAGTTTCTCAACTTTGTACAAAGATATTATATACGTTTTAAAAAGGTTAAGCTGTGGAATTTGACGTTGCATCTTGTTTTGATAAATGTAAAGTTTTGCTTGCATGATGATTTTACTCAAAACTGTATCAAATTTACAATTTCCAAATAAAATATCTGTTTCTGTTAAAGTTACGAATGCTGTATTGCATTTTTCTGTAATATAAGTTTGAAGTTTTAACCAGAATTCTTTTACTGTTCCACAGTTCCAAAACAGATGTTGGATAGTTTCAGGGGCATTATTGCAAAAGCTGCACATATCGTTATTAATAATATTCATTTTAGATAAAAGGTAATTTGTTCCAAGTATCCTATGGTTGATTCTAAATTGGAACCAAAGTAACTTAGGATATTTTGTTATTTTATAAGGTAAGGCATATAATATTTCAAATTCAAAGTTTGGAACACTAACTACTTCATTTTTCCATTTACTTAATGCTTTGGGATATACATTATTTCTAATCATAATGTCATATATGTTTCGACAGCCTTTCTCATATTGTAGAATTAAAGATAGGATTAGTGGACGTATAGGGTTTGGGCTGTTACAGGCTAGATGCGCAATATTCAGTTTTGCCAAATAATTCCTGACAGCAGTTATAATACCTTCATATTCAAGAAAATTGGACTGTAATTTATAGTGTTCATTAAATTCTATGTATGAATAAAGATTTCCATTTTTGTTTAGAATGTCATTGATAAAAGTTATTCCTCCTAAAAACCATCTTTTGTAAAACACACTAGAGCCTCCGACCTTAATACCTGGGTTATACCATATACTAACTGAGTGGAATTGTTGCCAAGATATTGGTTTAACTTGATCAGCAAAATATTTGTAACTGATAAGAACATCCTTCCAAAAAGGATTTTGTATTCCATTTAAATTTTGTTTAATGTAATCTGTTTCAAATTTAAATATATTACTAATAATTGGACAGAAAATTTTCACGAGATGACTATATTTATTTTCTGTCTGAGATATTCGACGGATCCATGTTATTTTTATAGCTAGTATGAACTTTTCCACTTCTGCCATTCTAAGACCTCCATACTTATAATCTTGAATAATGGTAGTTCTTTTTATTTTATCCCTCAAATTATCCCAAAGAAATTTGTAAAATAGTGTTTGTATTAATTTGATTTTATCCGCTGAAGGATTTGGTAATCCAGTAATTAAATGGTTCAGTTTTGAGAAGGCCAAACTTTTTAAAACAACAATTTTACCAATAGGAGTGAGTATCCTTTTAGACCAAACAGCAAGTAATTTTTTAATTTCTTCAATTTTGGACTCATAATTAATATTTACCAATGAATTTAAGTCTGTTGTAAATTTCACACCTAAAACAGTAAAAATACCATTTTCCCAACTAAGATTGTACTCAGGACAAAGTTTGGCGTTACTATTTATTCTTGATCCAAACCATACCACTTTTGTTTTGTCTGTATTGATATTAAGGCCGGAGATTCTTGCATAGAATTTTAATGTTAACATGGAGTTATACAATGATTCTCTGGAGCCATCTAGAGTCAAACTTGTGTCATCAGCATATTGTGATACTAAATATTCTTTGTCATCAATATTAATACCTTTGATATTTGGATTACTTCTTAGTAATATTGCTAATACTTCGGCGCAGAGAATGAACAGGTAAGATGACAGTGAGTCGCCCTGACGGCAGCCTCTCTGTAAATAGAACCATTCTGACATGTGCCCATTTACAATAACACAAGATTCGGTATTTAGATAAAAAAGTTTTATCCAACTTATAATCGAAGGTCCAAAATTAAAAATTTGTAAAACTTTGTACATAAAAGACCATGATACTGTGTCAAATTCAGTGGCAAAGTCAATCAAGAGCAGAAGTCCTGGAATACGATATTTTTCTGCGTAGAAGAAAATGTCATACAGTAATCGTATATTTACCCCCAAGAATCTGCCTGGTATGAAACCGGTTTGATCTTCATGAACAATAGAGCCCAGAACATTTTTTAGTCTGAAAGCTATGGATGATGAAGCTAGTTTATATGATACATTTAATAAAGAAATAGGTCTCCAGTTCTTTAAATATAACTTATCTGTATTGCCTTTAGGTATGCATGTTATTACACCTTGTCTTTGTGTAATAGAGAGTTCACCCCTTAAGAAAGCATAATTTATTGATCTAACTAAAAAGTATCCAATATCCCTCCAGAAGAATTTATAAAACTCAACTGTAAATCCGTCGTTACCGGGGCTCGTGTTATTCGACATCCTTTTAAGACTTTGGAGCATATCTATATATGAAATTGCTCCTTCTATTGATTGTTTTAAATGTTCCTTTAATTTTGGTATATTGAAATTGTTTAAAACGTCATTCAAGTTGATATCTTCTGTTTCTTTAGCTTCATATAATTTTTTAAAATGTGATCTTGTTTCATCCAAAATTTCATTCTGTGTTTTTAAAACAGTCCCAGAGGAAGATATCAAGGAGTTCATGTATTTTGAGACATAATTCCTGCTTTCTAAACTGCAGAAATAGTTAGAAATTTTTTCACCTTCATTTATCCATTTAGCTTTAGACCTTACAAAAACACCCTCTAATTTAATTTTTCGAATATCAAATAATTGTTTCTTTTCTTCTTCAAGTAGTTCATAATTTGTTTCTGTTTCTTTTTCCAGAATGTCTATTTGTTTTAAAAGTTCACTTTCTTTGTTTACTTCTGCTTTTTTTTTATAAGATGAGTATGCTATTGTTTTACCTCTAATTTCTATAAGTAAAGTCTCAAAAAATAATTATTCATCTATATTGAGCTTAAATCTTGTATTGGTATGTTACTTATATCCATGTTATAATTTTGATTTTCTGAGGCATATTGTCTTTTAGTGTTATCTATAACTATTTTTAATTCTTCAACATATTTTGTATCTTTTAGTAAAGAGTTATTAAATTTCCAGTATGATCGACCTTTTATAAATTTCCCAAACTCAAACTGTATAAAAGTCATTGAATGATCTGTACGATATCCTGGGATAATTTTTGAATCGTCTAAATCAGTATATAAACTATCTGATATTAAAAAGAAATCTAATCTAGCTTTTTTCACCGGATTTCTACGAAACCATGAGTATTCTCTTTTTTCCAAATGTTGTTCTCTCCAGCAATCAATAAAATTGTTTTCTACAATTAATTCCAAAAGTGTATCACGGGCATTTGGATTATTAATATTGACATAATTGTATGTGTCAATGTCTGGGTTTAAAATCAAATTGAAATCGCCGGTAATTATACAAGGGTTATCATATTTTAATATTTTATCTCCCAAGTTTCGGTAAAAGTTGGGAGAATCTCTATTAGGTCCATATACATTAATCAGGGTAATATTTTTGTCCCCAACGGTTGCATCTAAAATAAGCATGTTACCATCTGTGTCACTTTCTGTGCTCTTAAGCTTAAAATCAAAGTTGTTATTAATTAAAGTTGCTACCCCTCTTGACTGACCTGTAAAGCTACTGAAAAAACATTCGAAACCCCACTGTGTTCGTATGTAGATTTCTTCTGCCTTTGTGAAATGTGTATCCTGTAGGAAATAAATTGAAAAATGTTTACTTTTTAAAAAGTTCAATACATCCTTTCTTTTATTTTTGTCACCTAGACCCTGCACATTTATTGACACCATAGAAATTTTATTTGTCATTTAAATAATCAAACTGTAACATGTTGTGGAACAGAGCAAATAATTTAAGTGGTCAAAAAGTAGCAAATACGGAGACATACTAATTCTATTACTGGGACACCTTGCTTCATATTCTTGTATTTTTTTGGGGAAAAACATTTTTTTCAATTCTGATAACGTTTTGAAATTTGTTGGAAAAAAAGTGAAAAATGGAATATTTAGCTTTTATTACTATGCATACGGTGAGCAAAGGCTTCGGGCAAAACAGAAAGCAGAATAATATTATTCCACCAGAACAAGGAAAAAAACAAACATCAATATGAACATACACATTATGTGATTTTAAGTATATTAAACAAATATAAATGCATAATGGATATATATTTTATTTAGGCCACCATCGTGTGTCGTGTACAAAACCGATCCACCAGAGAAATATAATATTCATATAAAATATGAATTATAACATATGAATATTCTTAATTAGTGAAAACCATTCGAGTACCTTATACAGCTGTGGTCAGCTATACAATTCGTTGTAATCCCAATATTGCTATCATGTTCAATACCGTGTAAACATCCTGAAAAGAAAACCACAGGGACCACAAAGCATCGTATATTATTTTACAAAATAATAAAAAATATGTTCGGAAACGGTAGCTCTACAGAAACTGACATGAGTGCATGCGCGTATTATTCCTACATTCTGTTTTATACAAATTACAGTATCAAGTCATATATGATATATTTTAATTAAATAAAGCTGAGCTCCACGTTTATCCAATGTTGATATATGATATACTATAAATAGCTATACACACAGTTTGAAACAAACCTAGATTTGAATCAAAACTGTTTTATCGATCAAAACTGTCCCACCTATTACTATGCAGTTCACCTTTAATTTGTGTAAACATAATTGATTAATCCGCATAATTTCAGTTTACAATTGTATCTATAATTAGGGATATAGTACCTGATACCGTAACAGTATGTACCTTGAGCCGTAGGTATGCTATACATCTTCGCGGCTTTGTAGGGATGAATAATCTCATAAATCTATCGTATTTATTAAATCGTTTGGCTGTTAAATTTTCAACACGGACATTTTTGAGTTCCTAATTAATCTGATTCAGTTACAAGCTTATATTCACGTGATCTACAATATAATTCTTTAACGAAAAAGCGTCTGTAAGACACTTTAAGTTTTGTCCATGTTTAAGCGGCTTCGGTGTTCTTCATGACCCATTTCCTCATGAAATGTGTGTCAAGATAAAAATAGTCATCCAATCAAAATGTCCCGTTTTATTTAGATACTGGGTTTTTCTGGTGTATCGGTTTTGTAAACACATAAATGCCAATTCACACACTTTAGTTAATGTATTGGTGAGATTATCACTTAATTCACACAGGCACATTGTGCTGCATATATATGTATGTACATACAATACATACACACTTATTTCTACATCGATTTACAAAACATACGTATATATTCCGACATAACTGTTGTCATGTACATGTACGGTAACTGAATAATGAACATGAAGGCACATACCTGCTGTGGTGAAAGGGAAGTAATCAATATACACAATATATACATGCAACTTATAAATTCTACTGAAAACGGCATCACCTGTCTTGTAATGTTTTCATCATGTGTCTATTACAACAACAACACAAAAATGGTCGTGCTTAATATATAAACAAAAACTGCTTGCATGAGCACTTGTACCGGCGGTACTGTTCTTAGTTATCCAGTGGTTTTGAAAGGTCTGTTTTGTGGTCCACTACTAGTTTTTTACCACTATTTAGCAGTACTATGACACGGCCTTGATCTGTCCATGAAGATTTCACACTTTCTAGCGCGCTTGCCCTCTCTAGCAGTTTCGCATTTCTTATGGTTAAGTCTTCTCGTATAACGATACCGGATCCCTTCAGCTGTCTCCTTTGCTTTATCGCGTTTAATTTATGAAACCGCGACACAAACTTACAGATAATTGGTCTGTTTCCAGTTGCCATGAACGTACCCAGCCTGTGGGCAATGTCTACATCTTTAATGCTGATTTCCATGTTCAGTTTGTTTCGTAGGAGAATCACTACTTTATCCGCTGTTTCTTCTGGCGTTTCTCTTATACTTCTATCATCCATGCCATATATTCTGATGGAGTTTCTTCTCGTGTATTGCTCAAGATCATTTGTTTGAATCTCTTGTGCTTTCAGTTTATACTCCCGTCTGCTAACTGGTCTTTGAGCTTGATATTATCCTCAGAAAGCTGCCTATTCTGGTGTTCAATTCGCTCCATGCCTACTTCCATATCCGACACTTTATTTTTTAGCTCTGTCGTTGCCCCTTCTAATGCTGACACAGTTATTTCCATAGTTGCCACTTTCTTATTCACCTGTTCTATTTCCTTCTTTATTTGTTCTGTTATATCAATTTGCAGTAACTTGAGTTTTTTGCTTAAGAATTCCTCAGTTAGCATATGTTTAAACTTGGTCTCAATATATTCTTGGGAGGCTAATTTGCTTAGTTTCTTGTCGAAAGAATTCAACGTTGCTTCTAGATTTTCCATAGAAGGCTTTTCCGATTGTTGCCTAAAATGTTTGTCTAGGGTTTGTTGTTTCTCCATGTTTTCAGCAGTGGGTGGATGGGACTGATCAACAGATGTATTGCATTCAGTAACTTCCTCACTTCTAGTTTTCCTGCGTGATGGTTCTGCTTGCTTTTTTGTAGGCATTATATCTAGATATGACGCAGGTTTATACAGTTCAGTATACGTTAGGTAAATAATTCACACGTCGTGTCGGATCGTATATACTAAATCGCTCACCTGTTTGCTCGGTTATGCACGGGTAATCCGTGTGTATCACATTCCAATACTTTTATATTGTGTTTTCAAAAATTCGCATAATCCACTCTTTTCCCAAACAAATTTTCAAAAAAGTTTATCTCATCTTACCAAATAGACATTAATCTAACTTTAGACATTATAAAATCCTTTCAAATGTCCAATATTTTGTGTTTTTCAAGAGTATGTTCACTGCCGAAAAAATAAACACACCACGACTTTGCCGATGACCTTGACCTTTTCTAAAGTGCTATTTTTGGTTTATATCACATTGTTGATCTAATTGTTACATTTTTCAAGCATTACCATGTTAAAATTGTGAGTTTTTAATTTATTTTGCTTATATGGAAATGAGTGTATGAATACAATATTATGGCATCTCAGTGTTTATATTTTTAAAGGGACCATTCATTCATGAGACAAGTTTTTTCTTAGAAGATACATGACCCTCATTTTTCTGTGGATTGTTTGGCAGCATATGTGTCATTTGTGATGATAATGTATGTTATTCATTTTTAATTTGGGCCTAGATATGAATGACAACATGGCATTTAAATTTTAATTCACACACAACTCAATGCAACAATCAATGGGGGTGTTACACCTTGACTCAACTGTAATTTTGACTCGACTGTCCTCGCAAGAACTGCAGGCGCGTATTCGATGGAGCGGGTAGTATTGGGCACCCTCTCATATGTAGAAAGTGTACGTAACAATCGCTACTGTTCAAGATCGGAGTTGTGTTGGAGAGAAGGAGGGGGAGTGCATCTGAGCTGAGATTTAAAAGGATGCGCCCCATCCCCTTCCCACCCCAACTAAAATCATGAAAGTCTGCTTTGAAAGCTCTTGCAAGCATACATTTTTAAACATATTCAGATAATATATTTGTTGCGGTGTTTTTGACTAGACTGTCCATTGTCTAAATGTCATCCGCAACTTGGCGCAGTCGGTAGCGCAGCGGATTTGTAACCGTAGGTGGTGCCACTGGGTTTTGTCGGTGTGTTCTTGGGCAAGACACTTTCCCTTAGCCTCGTCCGTCGGATGGGGACGTAAACCAGGCAGTCTATCATCCGAGCATGTTAAAGAACCATAGGAATCTATTTGATAATAAGAGTAGGGCACGGTTCCCATATTTCTATGTATGCTTCCCCTCTCTCTGGGGCGGCTCTAACTAACCTGTACTGTGTTGATGAGCCGTTGAACATTCAATTCAATTCATCCGCAACTGCACTCAGCACTGTCATATGTACTGTAGCTGTCCCATTATAGTATCATGAATCAACCGTGGAATATATCGCCCACACATAAAAGGGTTTGAGGGGATCTTACTTGTATTAGTTTAAATATAGACCATTTGTCGGTTGAAACCTAAGATGATTTTTTTATCAGGCAGAAACACTGTCGTAATACTTATTCTACTGATAGCATCGAAGGAAAGTAAAGAAGGCCATTTTTTTTACTTTATATTTTTAAAGTTGAATTGTGTTTTATGTCATTATAGCACATTTTAGGCCATATTTCCTGGGTAGAACCAGTACTGTGTGCTTTCTGCTATCTGTAAGAATCGACACTTTCTCACCTACAAGTTGAGCTCCCAGTGAGAATTGAACCCGCAGCGGTGAGAGGTGAAAATGAGAATGTATACAAATATAAAAAAGGCCACCGAACACCTCCATAACTCAATATGTCCATGGGGCATGAATGACCGCACTGAAAACAATCCGTGGACAATTGTACAATGCAAGAATATATATTCATAAATAAATTTTATTTTGATGCAAAATCGATATGCTCCTCTAGACATCATAGATAAAGATCATGTAATGTTTCGAAACGATTGGTTAAAAACTGTGGAAGGATATAGACGCACAGATAACTAACACCATATGCCGCCTCACCATTCGATGGTAAACAATAAACATTTAAGGTACATATTAAGGCCTTAAATATTATATTTCACGACTAAGTAAAAAATATGTAACAAGTCAGATATCAAAGTGAATTACTTATTTGATTTAAAACATTTTATTTCAAATATTTACATCAAAACATCCCAAATATAAAGGGTATACTATTACATAACAAATTAAAATGCATCATACATTACTTGTTTTTATTTATTAAAGGGACACACAGCATTTATCAAGTATTTATCAAGCATTAACATTTGCACCTCGATTGATTAATCAATAATTTATTTTCACTATACACCTGCTTGCATATATTTAAATTATAAGTTATAACATTTTGGAGTTTAAAAAAAAAAGATTGCTGCATGTCCCTTTAATATGCGCACCTCTCAGACTGTATTGTTTATATGGTGCAAGTCATTTTGAACATATGTAGGGTTATATATATACATGTATCTGTTTGTTGTTTTTTTTGTGAGGAAGACCATTGGTCTTCTGGGTAGAAGCAGTAATATACACCTCCTGCCATCTGTTATTCCACAAACTTTTATATAATCCAATACAATTCAGAAAACATCATTTTAATCCAATAAAGAATTGGGCACGGCCGGTCAGATTAACAGAACACATTTATATTTTCGTATTAGCCCTTATTTTGAGCCACTGCAATGAACTGTCCAGTTAATGTCGCCATCGATCCACCTCTGTCAACAGTCAGACATGCATGTTGATATGATATTGTGCTGGCTGAACTGGTGATCCTCTTACTAGACATATTTTTCTTGAAGTTGATGCTAGTACTGTGCGTATGAGGTATTGCTGATTCATGATTCATAAAAAAAATAAAAAAATATTGTACACAATCGTGTTATACTATTCTTGTTAGTTTAAGTATTTCTGAGTATGTTGTTAATGTATATTGTGACTCCACTAACTATTTTCAGCTAACTCCCAGCATCTCAGGACTCCAGGCTCTGAAAATAAAAATGACATACATGATATTTTGTTTCAACTTAAATAGGTAACAAGTTGTAGAATTGAAATATGTAAATGAATAGTGATTATAGAACGTTTTTTACATGTACGATAAATTAGAAATAATCGTTTTCTGCTAAATCAACACATTACCGGTATACCTTATTTAGAGCTGCCCCACATGACACATATGAATTCGAGAACCTGTCTTACTCTTACTAATGTATATATTTCTATGGTTGTTTATCGTGCTCGGAGGATAGACTCCCCAGTTTCAATCCCAATCCAGAAAAAGAGGCTGAGGAACAAACAAGTCTGAGGGAAGGTGTACATATTGCCCAAAAACACAGACGAAACTCATTGGTGCATGTGTGACTTGAACCCGGAAGCTATCGTCCACAGTGCTATTGCTGGGCCATGCCAGCACATTATGTTAAGTCGGGGTCTTGGTTAAGTTTAATATTTTAGATGTTATACAAGGACCTTTTTATTTTGTTTGTTTCATTTTACATACGTACTAAGCACAATAAATTATATGACCTATTTATGTGTCGATGTGCTGTAAAACACCATTTTTATTTTTAGTATAAAAAGTCAGAGACTAAGTGCAGGACTGGTGCACAATGCCACATATTTGCAAAGAACATACATTGATAAATTCATAGACATTTTGAAGCTGCGCTTACCTACACACTGGCTTATACAAGGCTCTTGATGTAGTTATACTGTGAGACTGGGAAACTTGACTTGAATATGGCTGTGGTAAAACTTCACACTGCCTCTAATTTAGCAGACTTGAAAAAAAAAACAAGTCATATATGATATTGTTTCATTTGTTTTAATATTAATAACTCTGTCCAACTTTCTCAATGCTATCAATGTCAGCTTTCCATAATAATTTACTTAAAACACAACTGGAATTGAAAGTGGTGCTTTCCAGAAGATGATACTGTCCAAAATGTAAGTCACACACATAGTCACAGGTGGCATTCATGAACAAATAGTATTTTCAAGGCTTACATTTTCATCAAATATTCATCATGCTCATGTGTTTTAAAAAATCATCAGAATTAAGTTAATATATATGAACCACCAACGTTTTATATTTTTCAACGTTAAACACTTGTCATACAGAAATTAAAAGTGTATGTACTTACATAGCGGCGATAGCCTACAGTACAGACAATGTGCCATGACCCATTTCAGGCATTTGCTGGTGTGTTCCACTTTTCAATTTTAATTCTATACATTGTCTACTGTCATAGTTCTATTTGTTTGTAGTTTGTAAATTACGCACTCATGCAAAACTTGGAATTATATACGATCGTGATTGTAACACTGTTTTAATTCCACTCCTGTGCAAAATATCCATCGGTCTATCGGGCCATATCTATCTATATATCTATCTATCTATCTTATCTATCTATCTATCTATCTATCTATCCATCTATCTATCCATCTATCTATCTATCTATCTATCTATCTATCTATCTATTTATCTATCTATCTATCTATCTATCTATCTATCTATTTATATTTACACGCATCAGTATAATTTGACCTTTGAATGTGCGTGAGCTATTTTTAGCACACTCCTTAGATGTTTATAACCGTTCAGTTCAATTCACAATATTTAGTTTCTGTGACTGTGTGACATTGTCCAGGGAGAAGTGTTTTTGTGGCGTGCGGCTGACTGGCCCTGGGCTGGGTGTTTTTCTGTGTCGCCGCCATTTTGAATAGGCTCTGAAAGAGTGAAATGCAGGTACCAACTTTCAAACTGGTCACGAAAAATGTATATTCACGAAAAAGATATTTTCCGAAAAGGTAGAACTGGTAATGATCTTCGACTCCTGACAATTTCAGCAATATTTAAGAATATTCAATTTTTGTGACTGTTTTGAAACATTGGCAATTTCGAAGAAGACAAAAACTTTTTTTTTTCGATCTTCGCATTTGTACCGCGATTTTCGACTATGCTATCTATATAAAACCTGTCAACACGATTGTTTGGTGAATCTCCGACAAAATAAGTTACTTCTGATATGATTTGATTTCTCTGTCATCTAGTCTAAGCTTTAAACTAGAGTTTTTTAAAAAAGTACTATAAAATCCACGCATCTGCACGTGCTCGCAAAATGGGAACTACGTTGCCTCCAACCCCAATTATTTATATTTGAGTTATGCGGTCCAGGCACGTGAAATGATTTGTCTACTGATAAGGAAATAATAAATTAGATACATGATTTGCATATATATGCAGCTATAATCAGAGATAGAGTCGAGTGAAGAAAATAATGAAACTCTATTCATTGATGAATACTTGAATGAATTTATAAACTAATAAACTAATGAATGGTCACAATTGGGTTATCTTTACGTGTGACCCAAGTTTATTAAAACCACCTATCTCGGAGGGTAATGAGTCCTCTGATTTATATATGATGGGATGTACTTTTATGTATACTGTCTTGTCAATTTGAGCGCTGAAGACGGGATAATAGCGATATTATTTGCACATGAAAGCTATTTACGCTAACCAATAGGCCATATAACCCACTCTATCCCCTTCCCCACTGTCTTCAACACGTGTTGTGTTATATTGTATCCTTCTCATTTTATATTCAATTTGCGCTTTGTTTGTGATGCAGTGCGGAGCTACGGCGCCATTGCGTCTTGGTGCTGTGATCTCTATTGGACCATTTTCCCCCCATATTTTTAAGTATCGTTTATAAACTTGATAGTAAAATGTAATCTCTAACAATAATTGTTCTTCCTTTCATCCAATACACATCTTTTCTCTGTCAACGTCTCAGCATATTACAGGAATCTTGTAAAACGATAAAAAAGAGAAAAATCTCTTAGTGGCATTCATGCTATTTTGATTCAGCTATATACGAAAAGTTTAAATATTTAAAACTAAGATCTATTTTGCGATTATTTCATGAATAGCAGTTAATTAAGTTCAGAAATATTTCGGCATATAACTCGCCACCAACAGCTTCAAAATGATACTACCAGTTGTGATTCCCACAAGGTTACAGTATTAGCGTTTCCTCTTAACAGACATTTCCTAAAATGCGATAGCTCTAAACAGCGTAAATTATATACATCCAAAGTAAGCTGTGAAACACAAGATCAGCTTATTTTATATGTTTCGACTGTTTACCGCTCAATCAACTAGTGGGTATATCGGTAATACCAGCAGCCTCCGTGTCAATCGATGGTGTCAAGTCGCGTGGTTTGCGTTCTGTTCGCTATTTCATTGAAGTAATAAAAGTCTCTTATTACTTTGGTCACGTTAATTCGACCAGTTTCGGGTTAAAGATGTTTATAGTGTGTGTACAAAGCTATAAATAATATAGCACTATTTTAGCAGTATCACAGTAGATTGTAGTTTTACCTACTCCATTGATTGTAATGTTACCTACTCCAGGTGATACAAACTTCCAGAACGGGTAAACGTTAACTTGTTCTGAAATGTTGTATCACCTGGTCTAGGTACATGTCAGATCAGGATCACACGAGATTCGTTTTCTTGGAGTGTTATCATGACGTGGATTTACCTACGAGAGGTGATACAAGCTTCACAAAAATGTTTCCCCGTGTGGTTACTGGGGTAGAATACAACCACTGCAAATTCCACTAAAGGCAGTGGGATAGGACCCCTCCCCATTTCATGTTCATTTTATCATATTGTTTAATATTCATTCAAAGTCTATATAATTTGCAGCAACTCTGCAGTTCTGCAGGTGAGAAGGTCCTAGGCCCATTCGCCATATTGTATCTTGATGTAAATGGAGGATGAGCCTGGCATGTTCATTCCTGTTAGGCGCCATATAACCTTTCATGTGTTGGTGCGCCATAAAAACTAATTCAATTCAATCAAGAAAAAAGTTGCTATAGTTATGAACTTTTTATATACCTCTTTACATATCATTAAAACGTAAACGAAATCAAATTAAGACAGCATTTACGACTGCAATTCGTCGAGAAAGAAATCCAACAAGAAAGAACTTTCTTTTTTAATCTGTCACGCGTATGTACATTACAGCTCATAAACATTACATGTATATGAAATACTTATCAGCTATATACATCTTCATTAAACAGTAATCGGCGTAAACTTTATATTCACGTAAATTTCCAACTGACACAATGTTACATGTTTTAATTAACTCAGTAAATACACAACACAAGGAGTGGTGAAGACAGCGTTACCGACTTGGAACGGTCAGTAGTCAATATGGTTCACTGGTTACAAACCTTCCTGATATAAGTTTGAGCGACATGTATAGTTAATAATCTGAGGATCTTTAAACAAACGAGATCGGACAGTGATTATATTTACACACATTTTGATGCGTTTTCAACATTGTTGACACAAATTCGTCATCCTCGCTTATCCTTAAAATATCTATGTAACTATTTAAGTTGACAAACGATGGTGAATTGGAAAGTGTTTCGAATGAGAATGCACACATCCTGAATTATTATTAATAATAATAATAATATCTTTATTTCAAGAGGATGACATATTTGACTACAAGCCAGTCTAACACATGGTCCTCAGACAAAATAGAATATATGTACAGTTTATATAAACATGATTAAAACAATGGTACAAAAAGAATCAAATGAATAAAATATGTCTACAATCTTCATAATTTTTCTAAAAAGGTGGTATTTGAGAAACATTGATTAAGACAGATTCAGCCTATAGGTGATGTGTTTACAATATAAAACTAATGTTTAATTGTATATGTTTTTAACAATATAAATATTAAAAGTTTAAGAATTACATTTAAAAACTTAAAGAATTACGTACATATTGTCAAGTAAGTGAATTGTGTACACCTGAATATACTGTGATACATTGGTAATCAAGTTGTCAAACTGCATATATAACAACTCATTTAAACAACGCAATACATACTGCTGTAAGATAATCGTAACAATACATACTGCTGTAAGATAATCGTAACAATACATACTGCTGTAAGATAATCGTAACAATACATACTGCTGTAAGATAATCGTAACAATACATACTGCTGTAAGATAATCGTAACAATACATACTGCTGTAAGATAATCGTAACAATACATACTGATGTAAGATAATCGTAACAATACAGTAAGATAATCGTAACAATACATACTGATGTTCGATAATCGTAACAATACAGTAAGAATATCGTAACAATACATACTGCTGTAAGATAATCGTAACAATACATACTGCTGTAAGATAATCGTAACAATACATACTGCTGTAAGATAATCGTAACAATACATACTGCTGTAAGATAATCGTAACAATACATACTGCTGTAAGATAATCGTAACAATACATACTGCTGTAAGATAATCGTAACAATACATACTGCTGTAAGATAATCGTAACAATACAGTAAGATAATCGTAACAATACATACTGCTGTTCGATAATCGTAACAATACAGTAAGATAATCGTAACAATACATACTGTTGTAAGATAATCGTAACAATACATACTGCTGTAAAATAAAGGTATATAAGTTATGTGATTATCTCATTATAAAGCTTTAGCAACATGAACAACATGAAAAAATATATGTCACGATTAAGAGAATACATTTTTTATACACAGTACTGCGCAAATTCAACATAACTTTATAAAATAATGAATGTGAACTATTTGTTAAATGACGCGTATTATCGAAATAAAGTAGACGTCCAACACGTACTTATTACCATGACATTGTAAGATACATACCTGTCCATACCTGCTATCGTAGTGTAAAGGTGTTCCCCCCCCCCCCCTTCCCCCACGAGTACTGAATACTCCCTAATTTAGAGCTGAATACTACTTCATTTTAGACCCGAGTACTGAATAATATTTAACATGAATTTCTTCATAGAAATGAGCCAACTTGCTATTTATTCGTCTAATTTTATGAAGATGTGATATAAAAGGACATTTAAAACTGTATTAAAGGTTGTATCTCACCGTTTTGCTTTTTTGGGGTCAATCATGAAATCTAAATACGATGTCCTACGATTTTTGAGCCTCTATATTGTATAAGTATGTTTAATCGGTTGCCTTGTTACTTCCCTTTACAAACACTGAATAGATTAACCTTAACCTAGTTTTGCCTGGTTTTTCCTATACACACTCATCGTTATTGTATTAACACAGTGCTCTGTGTAACATTCTTACTTGTGTCTAAAATTAGGTATTTAACTGACAGTGTTGATGTGATTGGCATACAGACAGGAGGATTCTGATTTTAGTTTGATTTACATGAGCAAGCGCGTAAGGTAAAGGGATTTTGCTTTATTGGAAATAATGTAAGTAAGAGAGAGAGAGAGAGAGAGAGAGAGAGAGAGAGAGAGAGAGAGAGAGAGAGAGAGAGAGAGATTTGCGGTATGGGAGGGAGCATAGCGATCGACCACGGTTTCTAAATTGTGAACTGATCAGACTCTGTAAACAGAACATATGAAATCAATAGAAATCAATCGAACAAATATGGGCATATTTACTATGTAAACTAGTGTTCATCTACATATTCTCGATTGATTTCATAGACCAGTAACTCGGTACGTTGTCGCCACGCAATTTGTAATAACAACGCAATTTGTAATATTTTTTTAAAGTTCATTCTTCCGACGAATTTTACATAAGAAGTATAGATGTAGTTATGTAGAGATATATTACAAGTCAACTTTCGGATCGAACACCACACTATGATTTTTTTTAAAGTTATTACAAATTGCGTACTCCGACATGTTCAGTCGACGCAATTTGTAATATTTTTTTTCAAAGTTGATTCTTCCGACGAATTGCGTTGTGACAGAGCTAGATATGCTATTCACTATTTAAACTAGCGCTAACCGACATCATACGTTCTACATTCCCTTCCTTGAGATTCTTACTGGTAAAGATTTCTCTTCCTAGCCTATTCCCGATATTTCTTATTATTATACCCACGTTTTTGAAAAAAACAGGGTATATTAAAGTCGCATCATTTTGTCCGTCCGTCCGTCCGTCCGTTACCACATCCCCTCCTAAACCGCTGAACGGAATTCAACCAAATTTAGGGAATCTCTTCACCATATGATGACGGCGTGCAAGAGCAACATTACTTTTGGCTCCGAGCCCAGGGGCCCTCAGTGGGTGGGGTCAAAAGGTCAAATATACTAAAAACTCAATTACACTGTCATTTGTCCATATTATTGCACATAACTTGGTGTATGTAATCGACTATGAAAGGTAAACAACATATTAAATGATTTTATTTTTTACTCGCACGTCTGCCCTGGTGACCCCAGGGTGGGTGAGGCGGCCGGGGGATTTTTTTTTGTAGTCTCAAATGAAACATAATAATGATGGCTCCACACTCAGGGGCCTTCATGGGGATCAAAAGGTCAAATACACTAAAATTTCAATTACACTGTCATTTTTCCATATTTGTGCACATAACTTGGTGGTGTATGTAATTGTCTATGGAAGATAAACAACACATCAAACGATTTTATTATTTCGAACTCAGACGTCTGCATTTTTTTAATTATATCTCAAATGAAACATTATGATGATGGGATTACACTGTATACAGTTGTTTCCTCCTACTTCATCGGTGGGGGCTGGGGGATAGGGCATCAAATACACTAATAATTAAATTATTTTCCATACTTTTGCACATTAGTTGGTATAATAGTCATCTATGAAAGAGATACACAGCATGTCAAATGATTTATTATTTAAAACTAAGGTCGTCTTCCCTGTGGCTTGGGGTTGGGGTTGGAAGATGTTGGTGATGGGAGGAGGGTATCAGGGTATCATTTGTTATAAAAAATATGTCTAAAATGAACATTTTGATGAAAGGATTACGGAGTATAATAATATGTTGTTCTCCTGTGTGTGTGTGTGTGGTGGTGGGTGGTGACCTGTGTGAAGAAAATGTTGGTATTTGCGATGGCGCGCCGTCGAATTCGTTCTAGTTAGATTTATTTAGTTATCATTTAAAGGGACATATGGCAATCTTGATTTTTTTAATTTCACGGCGTCCCGTTAGTTTTGCTACATAATTTAATATTATTAATTGTAAGTCTTTGAATCGAATTAAGGAATTCGACAATAATATAGTTAAACCTATGGTAGAATAAGAAGAAAACAAGATAAATAAATCGAGACGCTAATTCCAATGTTTTATAATCACGTCAAGATTGCCGTGTCCTTTACATGTCAATCCACTGACCAGTGTTTATATTTGACATTCAATGGTGGTGTGTCATGTTTCATTTCATCAATTGGATTGATTAGTATGGTGAGACGTTTTGGCGTTTTGGTGTTTTATCCAAGTTTTTGTGATATCACTTATTCGAATTAAGTGATATCACTAATTGAATAAGAGATATCACTTATTCGCATGAGTGACATCAATGTTCAACTATTCGAAAAGTGATATCATGTATACAAACGAATGGGCGATATCCCGCCTTTGAAAAAAGTGTTCGAATGAATGATATCATCAATTCCTGAAAATGAATTTTATTTATAATATAGTATGATGTAAATATTGCTTCCAACGTCTAGTTAATTCATAAGAAATGATTAATTTAAAAGGACAAACATAGGCGTAGAAACAGAGGTGAGACTGGCGTCACCCACAACCCCTACAATGTACGTGTTGCAAAAAATTCACCGAGCATAACATGTGGCGTCAACCCCACCCCAACAATGTACGTGTTCCAGAAATGTCACCGAGCATAACATGTGGCGTCACCCCCAACAATGTCACCGAACATAGCATGTGGCGTCACCCCTACCCTAAACAATGTCACCAAGCATAACGTGTGGTGTCACCCCCAACAATGTCACCGAACATAATATGTGGCGTCACCCCAACCCCCAACAATGTCACCGAGCATAACATGTGGCGTCATCCCCACCCCCAACAATGTACGTGTTCCAGAAATGTCACCGAGCATAACATGTGGCGTCACCCCCAACAATGTCACCGAACATAGCATGTGGCGTCACCCCTACCCTAAACAATGTCACCGAGCATAACGTGTGGTGTCACCCCCAACAATGTCACCGAACATAATATGTGGCGTCACCCCAACCCCCAACAATGTCACCGAGCATAACATGTGGCGTCATCCCCACCCCAAACAATGTACGTGTTCCAGAAATGTCACCGAGCATAACATGTGGCGTGACCCCTACCCCAACAATATACGTGTTCCAGAAATGTCACCGAGCGTAACATGTGGCGCACCCCCATCCCCAACAATGTACATGTTCCAGAAATGTCACCGAGCATTACATGTGGCGTCACCCTCACCCCAAACAATGTCACCGAGCATAACATGTGGCGTCACCCCCACCCCCAACAATGTACGTGTTCCAGAAATGTCACCGAGCATAACATGTGGCGTGACCCCTACCCCAACAATATACGTGTTCCAGAAATGTCACCGAGCGTAACATGTGGCGTCACCCCCATCCCCAACAATGTACATGTTCCAGAAATGTCACCGACCATAACATGTGGCGTCACACTCACCCCAAACAATGTACGTGTTCCAGAAATATCACCGAGCATAACATGTGGCGTCACCCCCGATCCAACAATGTACATGTTCCAGAAATGTCACCGAGCATAAGATGTGTCGTCACCCCCACCCCAACAATGTACATGTTCCAGAAATGTCACCGAGCATAAGATGTGTCGTCACCCCCACCCCAACAATGTACATGTTCCAGAAATGTCACCGAGCATAATGTGTGGCGTCACCCCCACCCCAACAATGTACATGTTCCAGAAATGTCACCGAGCATAAGATGTGTCGTCACCCCCACCCCAACAATGTACATGTTCCAGAAATGTCACCGAGCTTAACATGAGCCACTTGCAATATAAAAGTAGTGTTTATTTTTGTTCAGTAAAATGCGTGACAGCAAAATAAAAACCGTTATGAAATAAAACCAGTATTAACTCTTAGTTTCTAAGCCACTGTAGGGGTGCATTTTATTTTTCGATATTGCTAAAATACATCAAACCGGTATACTTGTGTGCACTGTCTATGAGCGTGATTTAAACAGACACTGTTGATTTACATTTAATGCTTAAAGCTACACAGTCTCTATATCAATCGATTTCTTCTTTGTAGGCGTGTCCTTAGTTGTAACTTCATGTTCACCAGCTCATGTCAAAATCGGTATTCAGGCGAGCAAATACTGCCAGGAAATTATTCACTGTATAAACATCGACCAGTGGACATCGTACCTATACATTAATTTTTAGTATTTTTTACCGAAAAAAGGTTAGCCTCTTTCGGGGCTCGAACACACGACCTTCTGAATTCAAGTCAGGTTTTCTATCCACCGAACTATAACGCTACTAGAGAAAATAGTATACTAACTACCATGTATTATGAGGCAAAATAACCTATTTGTGAAAGCAACCCAAGATGGATAATAAATATATAGCCTATCTTGTCGTACGTGTAAATTAACATTGCCTGGTGTAATACTGTATGTTATCAATATGAAACTAATTCGACTCAAAACAACCATATCTCGACTTATTATTTAGCGCTTGGTGATTTTGTGTGTGCGCGCTAGTTATTACGTTATGTCAATTTAATGGGAAAATTAATACCAATAAATAGCCGTGGTCTAGTGGTTCAGCAAACATCCTTCAAAACTTGAAAGTGCAAGGCTGTGGTTCAAATCCTGTTCCAGACAACTGTTTTTTTTTATCACATATATCCTGAAGCCGTATATTTATCGATGTTTCCTGTACGGAGGCAAAATAGAAATGTAATTTTTTAAACATCGGTTTTTGCCTTATATACCAACTTTTTGGTTGTTCGTCGATTTAAACTACTTCACACGTGACTCATTCATATTCATGAGTTAATATCAGTTAAAATAAGGACTGTGTAGCTTTAAAAATCAGACATTTTGTAACTTTAACGTATTGTAAACTTTAACAAAATATCAGTTTGTGTAGACAAAGAGACACCCTGTATCTATGCAAATAGAAAAGGCTACACTCCTAAATAATACAATAAATGGTTTCCAGTGTCTCCCAAATAATATGTTTATTAAATCTGTATGGGTCTTTGATCATGTTTCCTCGGTGAAAATGATATTCATAATCACACAAGTTAATAAATAACTGCTGTAAAAAAGGTAAATGTGCGCTCTATTTTTCGACTGCGCAATCAAGAGCGTTGAACCTTGCTGCACCGGAGAAAACTTTGTATGTGAACAAAACAAAGACTATTAAAACTATTTGAAAACGTGTTCAATAGAAAATGGTGTGCTCCAAAACGCCTAAACTCTAGTGACTATGTCTTCTGTGCGAATCCCTTCCTTTATTTTTTTTTTATAGGTTTTTCCTTGCTACCTTTTTCCACTTTTCTTAATTCATACCCATATTATTTTCGTTATTTTCGTTTCTGCATTCTCTAATGTAAATCGATTATTTTCTTATTCCTTAAATTGTTGCTACATTTTTTTCTCCTTTTAGTATTATCATTATTTCTATCGATTGATACAAGCATATTTATATTTCAAATTTACCGCTATCTTATCCTTACCATATTCAACCAGTGGATAAGAACTCTATAAGATTTTATCTTTCGTTCTGATCCTTTTGTTTTTGTGTACAAATTTTGTGTATTGTTGTAACTATTTGGAAATAAAATATGTTTAAACCAATAGAAAATGGGTAGGGTTTAATCTGAAGTATTTACCCAACCAATTTGTCATTATAATGTATAAATCATATATGTACTAGTCCCAGTGTCTAAATACCCACCTAAGAATACTTGTACAATTGGTTATATATGATTTTGTTAAGTACCTCAAATTAACGCAGTTTTCGGTTTCTTAATTCTGAAATATGCCAACTAGAATGTATTTATCATCAAGCTTTATTACCATTAATACCGCCACAAAGGCCTCTGTAAAAGAAATTTTCGAAATATTTAATGTTTATGCTGAATTACGATTAATTGAATTTTAAACGATATTCAATTAAATGGGTGGTAATTTAGGACTATCTATGTTTCATTTTTTATATTATTTCCTACCAATTTTTAGAAGTTTATATCTTTGATTCGTATTATCGGTTTCATCAGCATATTTCATGTTTTCATATAAAGAGAGGGTAACTCTCAAAAGATGTAGCAATTTAAACAAAAGAGTAAATGCTTTACAAACTATATAGCTATTGGTTAAATCAACAAAATTATCAACACAACTATTCTAAAATATATTTAAATTAAGAAAATTAGGTAAGATACAAAAGTGAGTAATTAGGAATATTTGTTCAGTGCATGTTGATATAACTCCGTATGTAAAATATTGGCAATAGAATATGTTTAAATCGATTAGGAAACATAAAAGCCAAGACTAGAGGAGATATGTTATCAGGGAAGAAGGACCATGGAACATCTCTGGACTGGAAGGACATATCAGTGAAGAAGGGCCCTGGAACACCTCTGGACTGGAAGAGTGTGGCAGAATCGATACGGATGGTATCTGAGGAAGGGGAAGACAATGGCAAATCTCCGGACAATGAACGTTAAACCCAAATTATACAGCGGGTGTGTGGAATGGTGCTGCTTTATGGTATGGCTGTATGGCTAATTATTAAGATTCATTTAGGTTTCCTGTCCGTATTACACCATTGTTTCCTGGTCCTGTATTTAAATAACATTTGTTTTCGACATAATACAACATCAACGGAGGTACTGTGTTGCTTCTGCTAAGGTATTACCATATTCATGTACCATGCATTGTCATCAATATACTACAACAAGGGGTACGGTGCTTGTTTCTGCTACGAAACAAGCATATACATGTATCATGCATTGTCATCAATATACTACAACAAGGTGGTTCGGTGCTGCTTCTGCTACGTTATTTCATATATCTTGCATTGTCATCAATATGCTACAACAAGGGAGGTACGGTGTTGTTTCTGCTACGTTTTTGCCATATACATGTACCATGCATTGTCATTCAATATAATACAACAAGGAGGAACGGGGCAATTACTGCTACGTTATTACTATATACTATGCATTGTCATTCAATATACTACAGCAATGGGGTACGGCGCTTGTTTCTGCTACGTTATTACCATATACCATGCATTGTCATCGATATACTATCACAAGGGAGGTACGGTGTTGTTTCTGCTACGTTATTATCATATACATGTACCATGCATTGTCATTTAATATACTACAACAAGGGAGTTACGGTGCTGTTTCTTCTACGTTATTAACATATATCATGCATTGTCATCAATATACTACAACAAGGGAGGTACGGTGTTTTTTCTGCTACGTTATTACCATACACCATGCATTGTCATTCAATATACTATAACAAGAGGGGTACGGTTTTGATTCTGCTGTGTTATTACCATACACCATGCACTGACATTCAATATACCACAAAAAGGGACGCACGGTGTTTGTTTCTGCTACGTTATTACCATATATCATGCAATGTCATCAATATACTACAACAATGAGGTACGGTATAGTTTATGCTACGTTATAACCATATATTATGCATTTTCATCTATATACCACAACAACAGGGTACGGTGTTGATTCTGCTACGTTATGATCATATAGTTTACATGTACCATGCATTGTCATTCAATACACTACAGCAAGGGGGTACAGTGTTGTTTCTGCTACGTTATTATCATATATCATGCATTGTCATCAATATACTACAATCAGTGGGTATGGTGTTGTTTCTGCTACGTTATTATCATATACCATGATACCATGCATTGTCATTCAATATACTACAACAAGGGGGCACGGTGCTGTTTCTGCTACGTAATTATCATGTAGTTTACATGTACCATGCATTTTTATTCAATATACTACGGCAAGGGTGTACGGTGTTGTTTCTGCTACGTTATTACCATATATCATGCATTGTCATTAATCTACTGCAACAATGGGGTACGGTATAGATTTTGCTACGATATCACCATATACCATGCATTGTCATCAATATACTACAACAAGGGGGTACGGTGTTGTTACTGCTACGGTATTACCATATACCATGCATTGTCATCAATCTACTACAACAAGGGGGCACGGTGCTTGTTTCGGCTACGTTATTATCCTATACCATGCATTTTCATCAATATATTACAACAAGGGAGTACGGCGTTTGTTTCTGCTACGTTATTGTCATATACCATGCACTGTCGTCTACGTTATTACCTTACACCAAGCATTGTCAGTCAATATACTACAACAGGGGAGTTACGGTGTTGTTTCTGCTATGTTATTACCATGCATCATGCTTTGACATTCAATATACTACAACAAGAGAGGTACGATGTTGTTTCTTCTACGTTATTACCATACACCATGCATTGTCATTCAATATACTACAACAAGGGAGGTACGGAGGTACGGTGTTGTTTCTTCTACATTATTACCATAAACCATGCATTGTCATTCAATATACTACAACAAGAGAGCTACGGTTTGTTTCAGTCTGCTATGTTATTACCGTACACAATGCAT
The DNA here is from genome assembly GCA_037043455.1 of Cyrtodaria siliqua. Lineage (NCBI taxonomy): Eukaryota > Metazoa > Mollusca > Bivalvia > Adapedonta > Hiatellidae > Cyrtodaria > Cyrtodaria siliqua. Next base: position 13,168 of record JAWPHD010015704.1, on the reverse strand, counting down.
TGACATTCAATATACCACAACAAGGGACGCACGGTGTTTGTTTCTGCTACGTTATTACCATATAGCATGCATTGTCATCAATATACTACAACAAGAGGATAGGGTATTGTTTCTGCTACGTTATTATCATATACATGTACATTCAATATACTATATACAATATACAAGGGAGGTACGGTGTTTGTTTTGCTACGTTATTGCCATATACCATGCATATCATTCAATTTGCTACTGCAATGGAGGTACGGTGTTGTTTCTGTCCATGCATTACGTTATTATCATATACCATGCATTGTCATCAATCTACTGCAACAATGGGGTACGGTATATATTCTGCTACGTTATTACTATATAGCATGCATTGTAATCAATATACTACAGCAAGGGGGTAGGGTGTTGTTTCTCCTACGTTATTATCATATACATGTACCATTCATTTTCATTCAATATACTACAACAAGGGAGGTACGGTGTTTGTTTCTGCTGCGTTATTGCCATATACCATGCATACCATTCAATTTGCTACAGCAAGGGAGGTACGGTGTTGTAGCTGTCCATGCCTTACGTTATTATCATATACCATGCATTGTCATCAATATACTACAACAATGAGGTACGGTATAGTTTATGCTACGTTATAACCATATATTATGCATTTTCATCTATATACCACAACAACAGGGTACGGTGTTGATTCTGCTACGTTATGATCATATAGTTTACATGTACCATGCATTGTCATTCAATACACTACAGCAAGGGGGTACAGTGTTGTTTCTGCTACGTTATTATCATATATCATGCATTGTCATCAATATACTACAATCAGTGGGTATGGTGTTGTTTCTGCTACGTTATTATCATATACCATGATACCATGCATTGTCATTTAATATACTACAACAAGGGGGCACGGTGCTGTTTCTGCTACGTAATTATCATGTAGTTTACATGTACCATGCATTGTTATTCAATATACTACGGCAAGGGTGTACGGTGTTGTTTCTGCTACGTTATTACCATATATCATGCATTGTCATTAATCTACTGCAACAATGGGGTACGGTATAGATTTTGCTACGATATCACCATATACCATGAATTGTCATCAATATACTACAACAAGGGGGTACGGTGTTGTTACTGCTACGGTATTACCATATACCATGCATTGTCATCAATCTACTACAACAAGGGGGCACGGTGCTTGTTTCGGCTACGTTATTATCCTATACCATGCATTTTCATCAATATATTACAACAAGGGAGTACGGCGTTTGTTTCTGCTACGTTATTGTCATATACCATGCACTGTCGTCTACGTTATTACCTTACACCAAGCATTGTCAGTCAATATACTACAACAGGGGAGTTACGGTGTTGTTTCTGCTATGTTATTACCATGCATCATGCTTTGACATTCAATATACTACAACAAGAGAGGTACGATGTTGTTTCTTCTACGTTATTACCATACACCATGCATTGTCATTCAATATACTACAACAAGGGAGGTACGGAGGTACGGTGTTGTTTCTTCTACATTATTACCATACACCATGCATTGTCATTCAATATACTACAACAAGAGAGCTACGGTTTGTTTCAGTCTGCTATGTTATTACCGTACACAATGCATTGACATTCAATATACCACAACAAGGGACGCACGGTGTTTGTTTCTGCTACGTTATTACCATATAGCATGCATTGTCATCAATATACTACAACAAGAGGATAGGGTATTGTTTCTGCTACGTTATTATCATATACATGTACATTCAATATACTATATACAATATACAAGGGAGGTACGGTGTTTGTTTTGCTACGTTATTGCCATATACCATGCATATCATTCAATTTGCTACTGCAAGGGAGGTACGGTGTTGTTTCTGTCCATGCATTACGTTATTATCATATACCATGCATTGTCATCAATCTACTGCAACAATGGGGTACGGTATAGATTCTGCTACGTTATTACTATATAGCATGCATTGTCATCAATATACTACAGCAAGGGGGTAGGGTGTTGTTTCTCCTACGTTATTATCATATACATGTACCATTCATTTTCATTCAATATACTACAACAAGGGAGGTACGGTGTTTGTTTCTGCTGCGTTATTGCCATATACCATGCATACCATTCAATTTGCTACAGCAAGGGAGGTACGGTGTTGTAGCTGTCCATGCCTTACGTTATTATCATATACCATGCATTGTCATCAATATACTACAACAATGAGGTACGGTATAGTTTATGCTACGTTATAACCATATATTATGCATTTTCATCTATATACCACAACAACAGGGTACGGTGTTGATTCTGCTACGTTATGATCATATAGTTTACATGTACCATGCATTGTCATTCAATACACTACAGCAAGGGGGTACAGTGTTGTTTCTGCTACGTTATTATCATATATCATGCATTGTCATCAATATACTACAATCAGTGGGTATGGTGTTGTTTCTGCTACGTTATTATCATATACCATGATACCATGCATTGTCATTTAATATACTACAACAAGGGGGCACGGTGCTGTTTCTGCTACGTAATTATCATGTAGTTTACATGTACCATGCATTGTTATTCAATATACTACGGCAAGGGTGTACGGTGTTGTTTCTGCTACGTTATTACCATATATCATGCATTGTCATCAATCTACCGCAACAATGTGGTACGGTATAGATTTTGCTACGATATCACCATATACCATGCATTGTCATCAATATACTACAACAAGGGGGTACGGTGTTGTTACTGCTACGGTATTACCATATACCATGCATTGTCATCAATCTACTACAACAAGGGGGCACGGTGCTTGTTTCGGCTACGTTATTATCCTATACCATGCATTTTCATCAATATATTACAACAAGGGAGTAAGGCGTTTGTTTCTGCTACGTTATTGTCATATACCATGCACTGTCGTCTACGTTATTACCTTACACCAAGCATTGTCAGTCAATATACTACAACAGGGGAGGTACGGTGTTGTTTCTGCTATGTTATTCCCATGCATCATGCTTTGACATTCAATATACTACAACAAGAGAGGTACGATGTTGTTTCTTCTACGTTATTACCATACACCATGCATTGTCATTCAATATACTACAACAAGGGAGGTACGGAGGTACGGTGTTGTTTCTTCTACATTATTACCATACACCATGCATTGTCATTCAATATACTACAACAAGAGAGCTACGGTTTGTTTCAGTCTGCTATGTTATTACCGTACACAATGCATTGACATTCAATATACCACAACAAGGGACGCACGGTGTTTGTTTCTGCTACGTTATTACCATATAGCATGCATTGTCATCAATATACTACAACAAGAGGATAGGGTATTGTTTCTGCTACGTTATAACCATATATTATGCATTTTCATCTATATACCACAACAACAGGGTACGGTGTTGATTCTGCTACGTTATGATCATATAGTTTACATGTACCATGCATTGTCATTCAATACACTACAGCAAGGGGGTACGGTGTTGTTACTGCTACGGTATTACCATATACCATGCATTGTCATCAATCTACTACAACAAGGGGGCACGGTGCTTGTTTCGGCTACGTTATTATCCTATACCATGCATTTTCATCAATATATTACAACAAGGGAGTAAGGCGTTTGTTTCTGCTACGTTATTGTCATATACCATGCACTGTCGTCTACGTTATTACCTTACACCAAGCATTGTCAGTCAATATACTACAACAGGGGAGGTACGGTGTTGTTTCTGCTATGTTATTCCCATGCATCATGCTTTGACATTCAATATACTACAACAAGAGAGGTACGATGTTGTTTCTTCTACGTTATTACCATACACCATGCATTGTCATTCAATATACTACAACAAGGGAGGTACGGAGGTACGGTGTTGTTTCTTCTACATTATTACCATACACCATGCATTGTCATTCAATATACTACAACAAGAGAGCTACGGTTTGTTTCAGTCTGCTATGTTATTACCGTACACAATGCATTGACATTCAATATACCACAACAAGGGACGCACGGTGTTTGTTTCTGCTACGTTATTACCATATAGCATGCATTGTCATCAATATACTACAACAAGAGGATAGGGTATTGTTTCTGCTACGTTATTATCATATACATGTACATTCAATATACTATATACAATATACAAGGGAGGTACGGTGTTTGTTTTGCTACGTTATTGCCATATACCATGCATATCATTCAATTTGCTACTGCAAGGGAGGTACGGTGTTGTTTCTGTCCATGCATTACGTTATTATCATATACCATGCATTGTCATCAATCTACTGCAACAATGGGGTACGGTATAGATTCTGCTACGTTATTACCATATAGCATGCATTGTCATCAATATACTACAGCAAGGGGGTAGGGTGTTGTTTCTCCTACGTTATTATCATATACATGTACCATTCATTTTCATTCAATATACTACAACAAGGGAGGTACGGTGTTTGTTTCTGCTGCGTTATTGCCATATACCATGCATACCATTCAATTTGCTACAGCAAGGGAGGTACGGTGTTGTAGCTGTCCATGCCTTACGTTATTATCATATACCATGCATTGTCATCAATATACTACAACAATGGGGTACGGTATAGTTTCAGCTATGTTATTATCATACACCATGCAATGTCATTCGATATACTAAAACAAGGGAGGTACGGTGTTGTTTCTGCTCCGTTATTACCATATACCATGCATTGTAAACATATTATCAATAAAATTACCAGTGAATCTTTTCTTGAGCATTTTAGTAAGCTGAGTGCAGATATCTCAGATGACGATAATTTTCTATATAGAAGGTCATATTATCTCCATAAAAACAACATAAATTTCCATGGATACAATTTGTTGAAAAGTCACTCAACGAACTTGGGATGTCTAATTACTGGTTAGATCAGAAAGTTTATAGCCCAGATTATTTTAGAAAATTATTTAAGAGTCGCATAAGAGATCAATTTGTTCAATCTTGGAATAGTGATATACAAAGTCTAGGTAAATGTTTAAACTATAGAATGTATAAGAAAGAGTAAAATGCCTATAGAAAAAGGAAGACATTTAAACATAGAAAGAAATATACGGACATGTACACTTTGTAATGCTCATTTGTTGGGTGATGAATTTTACTATTTATTTATTTGTAAACACTTTGCAAGTGACAGAAAAAAATATATCGGTCAATATTTTTATAAAAATCCAAATTTTGTTAAATATGAGCTATTAATGATATACAACATTATAATTAGCCAGATTTTGTGAACTCATTATTAAAAGCTTGTAAATAACTGGATATAGTTTTGCTCAAAGACAGATAGAAAAAAACGTTTCTTTCATCACAAAACATAGAGATATTCACTTGCACATATACATAGTTTATGTAATATAAATGTAAACACTCATTCGCCATATGCTTATCTTAAAAAAAAATAGATAGCAAAAATTCTAGTCATTTCATTCATGTACAGATTGATGGTTCGTTGTGTGATGGTTATGTGATTACGTGTATTGTTATGTAAATAGTTGAGTTATGTAAATAGTTTCGTTATTGTTCTGTTTTCTGCACAATGTAAATTTGTTATATCAGATGCTCTTAATGAGCCTTGAATAAATGAAACTTGAAACTTGTCATTCAATATACTACATGAAACTTGAAACTTGTCATTCAATATACTACAACAAGAGAGTACGGTGTTGTTTCTTCTACGTTATTACCATACACCATGCATTGTCATTCAATATACTAAAACAAAGGAGGTACGATGTTTTTTTCTACTACGTTATTACCATACATCATGCATTGTCATTCAATATACCACAACACGGGGGTACGGTACTTGTTTTTGCTACGTTATTACCATATACCATGCATTGTCATTCAATATACTAAAACAAAGGAGGTACGATGTTGTTCCTGCTACGTTATTACCATATGCTGTGCATTTTCATTCAATACTACACTAAGGGGGTAAGGTGCTGTTTCTGTTATGCTATTACCATATACCATGCATTGTCATTCGATAAATTACAACACGGGAGGTAAGGTGTTGTTTCTGCTACGTTATTACCATAAATACCATGCATTGTCATTCAATATACCACATGTACAACAAGGGAGGTACGGTGTTGTTTCTGCTACGTTATTACCATAAATACCATGTATTGTCATTCAATATACTACATGTACAACAAAGGAGGTACGGTGTTTGTTTCTGCTACGCTATTACCTTACACTATGCATTGTATTCAATATGCTACAACAAGGAATGTATGGTGCTTTTTCTGCTACGTTTTTACTATACATCATGCTTTGTCATTCAATATACTACAACAAGGGGGTACGGTGCTTGTTTCTGCTACGTTATTACCATATACTGTGCATTGTCATTCGATAAACTACAACAAGGGAGGTATGGTGTTGTTTCTGCTACGTTATTACCATACATCATGCTTTGCCATTCAATATACTACAGCAAGTGGGGGTACATTGCTGTTTCTGCTAAGTTATTACCATATACCATGCATTGTCAGTCAATATATTACAACTAGGGTGATACGGTGTTTGTGTCTGCTACGTTATTACCATATACCATACATTGTCATTCAATATACTAAAACAAATGAGGTACGATGTTGTTTCTGGTATGTTAGTACCATATACTGTGCATTTTCATTCAATACTACAGTAAGAGGGGTAAGGTGCTGTTTCTGTATGCTATTACTATATACCATGCATTGTCATTCGATAACCTACAACAAGGGAGGTATGGTGTTGTTTCTGCTACGTTATTACCATACATCATGCTTTGTCATTCAATATACTATAGCAAGTGGGGGTACATTGCTGTTTCTGCTCTGTTATTACCATAGACCATGCATTGTTAGTCAATATATTACAAGGGGGGTAAGGTATTTGTGTCTGCTCCGTTATTACCATACACCATGCATTGTCATTCAATATACTAAAGCAAAGGAGGTACGATGTTGTTTCTGCTACGTTATTACCATATACCGTGCATTTTCATTCAATATACTACACTAAGGAAGGTAAGGTGCTGTTTCTGTTATGTTATTACGATATACCATGCGTTGTCCTTCGATAGACTACAACAAGGGGGTACGATGTTGTTTCTGCTACGTTATTACGATATACCATGCATTGTCATGCAATATACTACAACAAGGGAGCTACGATGTTTGTTTCTGCTACGCTATTACCATACACCACGCATTGTCATTCAATATACTTAAACATGGGCATTGGGTGTGTGTACGGTATTTGTTTCCCGGTCTGTTATTACGATATACCATGCATTGTCATTCAATATACTACAACAAGGGATTTACGGTGTTTGTTTCTGCTACGTTATTACAATACACCATGAATGTCATTCGATGGACTACACCAAGTGGGAGGTACGGAGTTTGTTTTTGCTACGTTATTGCCTTAAAACATGCATTGTTTTCAATATACTATAACCAGGGATGTACGGCATTGTTTCTGCTACGTTATTAGCATACACCATGCATTGTCATTCAATATACTACAGCAAAGGGGATACGGTGTTTGTTTCTGCTATGTTATTACCATATACATCATGTACAATGCATTGTCATTCAATATACTACAACAAGGGAGGTACGGTGTTTGGTTCTGCTATATAATTACCATGCGCCATGGATTGTCATTCAATACAATACATGTATAACAAGGGAGGTACTGTGTTTGTTTCTGATACGTTATAACCATACAATATGTATTTTCATCCAATATACTACATCAAGGTGGTACGGTGTTGTTTCTGCAACATTATTACCATACTTCATGCATTGTCATTAAATATACTACAGCAAGGGAGGTACGGTGTTGTTTCTGCTACGTTATTACCATATACCATGCATTTCCATTCATTATACTACAACAAGGGGGGTACGGTGTTGTTTCTGCCACGTTATTACCATATACCATGCATTGCCATTCATCATACTACATCAAGGGTGTACGGTGTTGTTTCTGCTACGTTATTACCATAGACCATGCATTGCATTCAATATACTACATCAAGGGGTTTGGTGTTATTTCTGCTAGGTTATTGCCATATGCCATGCATTGTCATGCAATAAAATACATCAAGGGTGTACGGTGTTGTTTCTGATTGCCATACACCATGCATTGTCATACAATATAGAGTCTACTACACTGAGCGGGTACGGTGATGTTTCTGATACGTTATTACCATACACCATGCATTGTCATGCAATATACTCACTGTATACATGTTTCTTGGATTACTATGTATATGTGAACGACCTGTTTACATTGGATAGTCTTTTATTTATTGAGGGAAAATAAAGGCACATCCGCGTATCGTCTTCAACAAGAACCAAAATAAACACAACGTACACAAGAAGTCGCCCCGACTATACATCAGTATTGTTAATACTTTAAGATCATCGTGTCTAATTTTCGCGACTTCAATGGGAATGTGGGCATACAGTCAAACAATAGTTTTGAGAGTTCTGTAAAACTTGGTGAGTATTTATTGGATTCTGTTCTTGAGATGTAATATAAGGTACAATAAATTTCACGTCCCAAGCACCTGCCAAAGTGATATTCTACTTAAAAGGGATTGAATACAGTCAAACAGTCCTTATTATTGAGAATTCTGAAAATCCTGGGAAAAAGAAATTGAAATAAGTATTAAAATCGAATAATAAATAAAGCAGATATGGCCATTTATGTCATTTATAATACGCATGTTATATCGACAAATCGCATGTAAGACATTAAATTCAACAATATATAAACTCCCTGTATTACAACTAGATCAGGACAACTTATTAGAGTAGAGAAATATGCATGTACTAAATCTAGATCAGGACAAATTATAAGACGCTAATAAAGTCTTCTTTATTATGAAAATCAAATATGTAACGCGGCCTAATGTTTACTTAATCAGGTGCGTACATTCAACACAGAGATTCATTGTCACGAACTCATACACATAATGCTGTCTGTCCGATGATCGCTTCGTCTAGAGAATTCTATCAACTTGAGAATGTATTCTTTACTATACTTTAGTCTTAAATATCGTTTTCTTCTGTTATCTCGACGACTCACTAATGCGTAGCATAGCTCAAGGGATACGTCCACTTAAAGAAACTAATCATCCAAATAACGGACAAATTCATTACGCTACAACCCGTTTATCAAAACTCTACCCAGATTCAGATCATATAATAGTGTATATGTACCGTCTAAAGGTATAGGGTTATCCACGGGTTCTTAAAATACCTGTGATTGAAAACGAGTTGGTAACTATTAATTCGAACATCCAGTTTTGGTGTTTGACCTGGCTAGTTAAAGCTGTTTATTGTGTCTGTAGAGTTAGGCAAAAATAGCTAAATTATATATATATATATATATCCGTTTTAGGAATAACATTTAAGTTAAGACCTACAACCATCAAACTTCACGCACGCACACACGCACGCTCGCACGCACGCACACACGCACGCACACACGCACGCACACACACACTATTGACACATTAGTCTTGGTTTGATTTTTTTCTTTTAGGTAACTTCGTTTTGTTAACCTAAGTTTGTGATACACTTGATGACAGTTGTTTCACCGTATGCGATATGAAGGGACGAAACTGTATAATAGACACTATGCAATAACAGGCAAAGGATATTCTAGACCAGCAGATAAACACGGGTACTAAACATTGACTCTAGCACATTTTGGAGGTATATGAAAACGAGAGTCGATGACACTTCCGAGGTAGAGAAAAAGATGAAAATAACAAAATAAAGGTGAGTTCAGCTCGTTGTTTTTCATAATATCATTAATCCAACGATTTATTTCATAAATCGGGAAATGCTATTCCAATTATATGTGTTCAAAGTATGTCTAAGTTGCAAAAATATTACAAATTATTGTTTAATTTCACGCCTAGGTCTTTTATAAGATTGGAAGGTGTGTGTGTTTTCTTCGACAGATTGTACTTTTTCGGTGCATATTCTTATTTATTCATGGAAGTCTGGTGTTTTAATAGTGGAGATGAAAAGGCCATAATGTAATTATTAAACAGTAATGACATTTTAAATCAGAAAACAGAGTATAATGGATTTATCGTAAATTTTCGGCAAGAGGTAGAGTCAATGAGCCGGAGGTAGGGTCGATGACACAGAGATAGCGTCGATTCTTATGATGTACGGTGTTGGCATAGTTGGTATTTTGTAGTAAGTTAACTATTAAATCAACCTGCAATCGATACTATATGCGATAGTTATACAGTTCTATTTACATATTCGGATACACTATTAGTTCATTTTGGAGACATAATCGGAAAACGTTAAAAATGTGGGCAGTTTTAGCATCACATATCCTACACCAGTTTCGAACATATTTTTTTTTTATAATAAGTAATAAAAAGTACTTGTATTAATTAATTCCTTTTAACTCAAATCTCGGATATTACAATATCATACTTTAGAAAGTGTGCTTTGGCACTGTGCATTAAAATAAAAGTATATGAACACCTTAAGAGTTTGAAAACATAAAATTATGTGTTCATTTATTTCATTTGTTATAATTTCAGATGGGAAAAGTCAGAGGGAAAACTAAACATGCACTTGTTTTGACATCCAAAAATAATTACCATAAAAGTAAGAAATTAAAAATAACTTTAAAAAGTGATTCAACACGTTTGAAATCATTTTGTGTTACTCGTTAGAATGTTAAAATCGTAGGTTATTCGCTTTAAAAATGGGCATATGAAGCCCCTTATAACAGTAACTGCATACTAATCAAATGCATCAGAAGGCATTAGAATCGCTCTTTAAAATGATACAAACAAACATTTAAACAATTGAACATTTTAAACAAAATTAACCGAGGGCTGGGTCTTATAATTACTTGATATTGTGTACTGCATGTAAAAAACTGACGTTGAGCAGTTTACCACACGTATGATATAGTTTACATGATACCGGCTTTAAATAGAGACCGCATTAAAAATGTACTTTGTATTCACTATATCTAATTCTTATACATATACATAAAAAAGGCATAAAAAAACAGTGATTTATACCATAAAATAAAAACAAAATAACTTAAAGTCACAATGTGTAAAATTTGGCTTCGCGGAGTATCGTCTCGTTGCCAAGCTCCGCGGAGAATCATTTTCATAAATTCGCTATATCTATGTCGAAACCCATATTTCCATGATCTAAAAGACTACTGTCTACGTTTTATATCACGTATCTGTTATTGGTATGTGTGAAAGGTCGATACATGACATTATACATCCCAAAGATTGACCCAAAAGCAACACAAATGAAAAAATTACGCTGAGAATCTTCTCGCTGAAATAACTTTCTTTGATTCTGCTCTCAATCCGCTAAGTATTAGCAGAAGTGAATCCTTTTACCATTGACTGACATACTTTAGGCACAATTATATTTTTATGGACTGATAATTAGAGCTGAAATGCATGTGTTTAGACAAATCTTTGTTACGGGCTGCTGATGACGTCGATTACTGGGCTTGTAAATGCGAATTTCCTATTATTCTCATCATGTATAGAAAACTAAACGTGTCGCGCTGTGTAAATCGTATCTTTCTGTGTTCCTGTGTTAAACTAATGAAATAATAATCACATATATTTTAACGTGGATTTAATGTCAAGGTAACCGCACCTTTTTCTCTGTTTTTTAATATTAATTTAAACATACCGACATTCTTACCGGGGGTTGGGGTTGGTGGGCGGAGTTAGGGATGGTGGTGGTGGTGTGTGGGGTGGGGGGAGGGGGGGTTGGAGGGAGTTGTCGTCCGTCGTTAATTTTCGTCTCGTTAAGACAATACTGAATAGGGCCTTCAATTTACATCTGATCTTTACCAGACTTTACCAGATTGTTAATGTCAATAAAAGCTCGGACATGTTTGAAAATCAGTCAAATCGGACGAGTAACAGCGGAGTTATGGCCCTTGATTTAGTAAAAAATTATATTTTGCCTTGTTAAGACGATAGGAGTTCATTTTTTATCCGATCTTTACTGATTATAAAAAAGAAATATGTTCGAAACTGGTGTGATGCTAAAACTGCCCACATTTTTAACCTTTTCCGATTATGTCTCCAACATGAACTAATAGTGTATCCGAATATGTAAATATAACTGTATAACTATCGCATAGTATCGATTGCAGGTTGATTTAATAGTTAATTTACTACAAAATACCAACTATGCCAACACATTATATCACCGTACATCATAAGCATCGACGCTATCTCTGTGTCATCGACCCTACCTCCGGCTCATTGACTCTATCTCTTGCCGAAAATTTACGATAAATCAATTATACTCTGTTTTCTGATTTAAAATGTCATTACTGTTTAATAATTACATTATGGCCTTTTCATCTCCACTATTAAAACACCAGACTTTCATGAATAAATAAGAATATGCACCGAAAAAGTACGATCTGTCGAAGAAAACACACACACCTTCCAATCTTATAAAAGACCTAGGCGTGAAATTAAACAATAATTTGTAATATTTTTGAAACTTAGACATACTTTGAACACATACAATTGGAATAGCATTCCCCGATTTTTTAAATAAATCGTTGGATTAATGATATTATGAAAAACAACGAGCTGAACTCACCTTTATTTTGTTATTCTCATCTTTGTCTCTACCTCGGAAGTGTCATCGACTCTCGTTTTCATATACCTCCAAAATGTGCTAGAGTCAATGTTTAGTACCCGTGATAAAGGAAGTATATGTTTCATTGCTTTGAAAACTTCAGGCGCCTTATAACAGTATGCAATCCTTCGTTTGCAGGAGCTCAGAAGAAAATCACAATTGACGAGTTCCCGGTGAGAGTGGAACCAATGCCGTTTACGTTGTTTCCAAGCGTTATGCCAAATAACGTGATGGATGAAGCTCTGAGGCTACACACCCACTTTCAGACAGTGATGTACAAAGTGGCTAACAACCACGAGTTCATGCATACTTGCTTAAAGGAGTAAGCATCAACGGGCATTCGATTTCCGTGACTATTATCTCAAATTTCTAAACCAGTTGTTCGCTCAGTACCT